>CATIWQ010150062.1:0-26623 GCA_949673415.1 Euphorbia schlechtendalii | reverse complement strand
AAGGCTTAATTCATCTTGAACCTCCTGAACTTGTCCCTAAATTCCGGATTCCCGCTGGAACTTTGAAATATTCTCAATGCCCCCCTGAACTTGTTTAAAAGTTCTCAATTTCCCCCTGAACTTGTCTCTAAACTCCAGATTCCCCCTGAACTTTGAAATATTCTTAATACCCCCCTGAACTTGTCTAAAAGTTCTCAATTTCCCCTTGAACTTGTCTAAAAATTTTCAATTTGGAAAGAAAAATCTGATTCGGGTGTTAACTAGATGAAGAACGATTTAGGATTTGAACTTTTTTAATTTTAGAATATTAACATTGGAATATCTATTTCTTTTTTAATTTTTTTTCATTCACGGGCTCACTAACGTAACTTGTCACGTTGCATTGAGAGGGTGTTGGAGAACGTTTAGACAAGTTCAAGGGGGCATTGAGAACATTTCAACGTTCAGGGGGGAATCCAGAGTTTAGGGACAAGTTCATGGAGGAATTGAGAACTTTTAAATAAGTTTAATGGGACATTGATAACATTTCAAAATTTTAAGGAGGAATCCAAAATTTAAGGGTAAATTCAGGAGGTTCAAGATGTATTAAGCCAAAGAAAAATAAATAATCAACAACCATAAATTTAAACACAATAGCAGAGAACTTTTTACGAATCTCAAAAAACACTCGCCATCATATTTCATCTCTCTCTAAACTCTATCTCTCCAACACTTGTACATTTTTTGTTGGATGAGAATGAAAGGAGCTGTACTAGGTAAGGATGGCAACGGGCCGGATTCGGGTCGGGTCCGGCTTGGACCCGACCCGGATTCGTTTTCATGTACTGGACCCGGATCCGGCGGGTCCACAATTTCCGGATCCGGATCCGGATCCAGGTCCAAAACGGGTCCATGTAATTAACATCAAATTCTTAGTTTCAGCTTCCATTTTTGTACATTTCACATTATTTTAAATATTTTACATGCTCATTTAATTATGTTCATGCAATTGGATTTATGTGGATATCAAATAATATTAATTATCCAATATTTTCGGGGTAAATAATAAAAAAAAAATACAATTAATATTTAAATACGGATCCGGGTCCGGATCCGGGTTTCATTACCCGGACCCGGATCCGACGGGTCCAAAAAATCGAGATCCGGACCCTAAAAAACGGATCCGGATCCACGGATCCGGACCGGGTCCGGGATCCGTTGCCATCCCTAGTACTAGGCTTCCTTCCTCCTCCTCATCTTTCTCTCTCTATTGTTTTAGTTTTAGGTTTTTTTTTTATACTCTTTTCTCTTCTTGTTTTTTGTGTGAATAATATTTATAAACTACTTTATAATTATGTCTTCTTTAAATATGGATCTACTGCTAAACAGTTTAATCTTGATAATTTTACAAATATGTTAAACTCTATTAGCCTTGTGATAAAAATATATACTTGTGAACTTTCAAAAATGTTAGTTAGGGTTAAAAAATTATAGTTGCAATGTTTATCTTCCTTTTTAATTGTTTGTGTTTGCCTTCTTACTCTTGTGAAAAGTTTTCTTTATCTCACAATATGATGATATTTTGTTATTATTGATTATGATAAAGTGTTTTGTTTGATGTATGTAGTTTCTTTTATTCATGTGTCATGTCAAAATGCACTTACTAGTTATGTATAATTTATGAACTATATTTTTTCAGTTAAAAACACAATAACGTGGTTGATGTCTTAGTCTAGTGGTAGAGACTGAATATGTGATTCTAGAGGTCATAGGTTTGAACCACATCCGGGGTGATGTTGAGATTTTTCTTTATAATTTAATAATATAAACAAATTTGTTCTTTAAAAAAAGATTAAAAACACAGTAACAGTTAAATGATAGTTTTTGTATATATAACATGCTAGTTTAAAATTAGGCGAGTATCAAATTATCATTATTCAAAATGAAACTGATTTAGATCATTGTTGATTAATAAGCATAATAATCTAAACTAAAATTTAAATAAAAAGAATTACTTAAAGACTAGGTAAAACAATTGCGGTTGTGGGGAACTTCTGAACATGGATGACATAAACAAAAGAAAAAATGTCATATTACAGGACAAGGATTAATTGGAGAAATAATAAATAATCCAAAACAAGTTCTCTTCATAATAGTTTATTATATGATATATAACAATGATGTGAGTTCTCATTTCATATATATCAACTTGTGAAGATGCTAATCTGAATATTCTATACGGTAGTTTAAAACATTACAAAAGGGGAAACCACCAGATTCGAAATTTTCAAAAGTATTTGATCCCATATGAAAACTGACAAAACTTAATTTTGAGTCTAAACTGTAGGCTATGCACCAATCCTTGAATATAGACTAAAAACATACACATAAAAAGTGAAAAATGAAGAAAGTAAAAAAAGTGTTGGTTTTAGAAATAAAAATAAGTTATAATATAATTAAATTGTATAAGATGCTTGGTTTAAAGAGAAATTCAATACATATGTGTCAAGTTATTATTGATTTTTTCAAAATCTGGTGTATGTCGGTTTTTGTAATTTGTTTAGTTTAATAGAATTAATGGGTAAATTGATGTAATTCTATCAAATTTAAGAGATATGTATCAGGACTAATTTAAAATCAGAGAGCCACACATTTTAATTAAATGATTCCATCACATAATATTAGAGTCTTTTGAATCTAGAGTTACGATAGTTCGAATTCTATCAACGAGAACGACGATGGGGTGTACTCACTTTTGATTATTTAAATGACTCCACCATAAAACTATCACAACCCTTTGAAAATTAAAACCGGTTTGCGGTGTTTGTTCCAAGTTAATTACGGATCAGGGAGAAATCACCCCTGTAGGATAAAAGAAAGTGAAATATAAGAAACATAAAATGTAAAAAGAAATAAAACTCAATAAAATGACACGTGTTAGAAATTGAATTGGTGACATGGTTTGGAAAATCAAACTGAGGACATGTGATTTTTATTTCAAGAAGTAGCTATGCAATTGGGCATTGTCAAACCATTATATATAGATCATTGTGAAGACAAGAAGTGAGTCACGGGAAAGTAAGAAAGTGGAAGAACACAGAAGAAGCCATGTCAACATCACATGCCTTTAAAATCAATTGCATTCTGCACGGTTCTGTATCTTCCCTTTTCAACAAATTTAATAACCTCAACATCAGTCTCTTACCTTCATCTTCTTCTTTTAAGGTTTGTCTCCCTATAAATTCAACTGGTTTTTTCTTCCAAAAAAAAATCAACTGGTTCGTCACTTAATTTAATGTGCATATTTATTTGTTTGTTGCAAGTTTGACTTTTGAAGTTGTTATTGAAGATATTAAGCAAATATTATCTGAAATAGTATCGGTTAAGATGATATATGATTTGAGTGGATAATTATTAGATTTAAACATATAATTATATATCTTGGAAGCATGTACTTAAGTATGACATCTCTAAAACAAGTTAGGTTACTGCATTTACAGCATTCTTATATCATATTCCATAATTTCTAGATTCATGTTTTTCCATTAAAAAAAACTCAACAGTCGTGTCAAAGCTGTCAATTAAAGGACCCGTTTGTTTTAGGTACAGAAACATTGCAAAACCAACCGAAGTACACTACACCATAAAAATCCAATGTGTTTTCCCTTTAAAACTCATGCTTACGTGTAGTCTTCATGGTACATGTCCAATCCATAATCATGACTCGTAACAATGTTCACAACTCAAAATCATTTAATGACCCATAACAATGGCCAGTCCCATATCCATATCCCATAAATATGCCTATACAGCATCTATAGAGCATCTTTAGTAACTTGTGGATTCCAAAATCTAGGTGACATGTAGAATAGAAGTTCACTTTGATGATGTGACAATATTCTTAAAAATAGACAACGTCCATGAATAATAGATTGTATATTCCATTTTAAATTGCATTTTGATGATTCATTATTCTATTTGGTTGTTTACATCTTGGAAAATCAAATAGACAATGTTTACAATTTGAGATGACAAATAATGCCACATCATACAAGGAAGATGGGCTAGACAAACTACTAAAGATGCATTTTTTATTTGATTGTTTATTTCTTCCTATGTGTCAAGCAAATTTGTGAAATAAACAAGCTATTAAAGATACTCTAACTTTATACAATTTCAAAGCAAGTAGTGTTGAAAACTGACTTTCAAGCCTTTTAGATATTATTAAATATTATTGTTATGTTTAAATTATCTTTGAAACATTTAAAATATTAGAGAACATTTAAGATTTGAAATTTGAAGTAAGATCTGTTAGTGTTATATCAGTTATAAGCCAAAATCATATTAATACTATAATAAGTGTGCTTATGTATGACAAGAGTACTGCATTTTTTGAATAAGTTTCTTCTATTCCCGTTTCATGTATGGTCTTTCCATAAAAAAAGCCCAACATTGTGGCTATTAATATTGTTTATTACAGAAGCCGTTGCAGAGAGATCTGCGGATTTTTCCCCTTCGAATTGATGTATCAGAAACTGTCAAAAACACTTCTTTGATGCTCTTGGATGCTTTTGTTGATTCGGTGTTTCAATTTGTTGATCAACCATTGTTATCTTCTCAGGTTGGAATCTTAATTAGTCAACTCAAGCTTTTTATTTTCACTTTTGCAAATTTACAGCTTTGTTGGCGCGGTGGCTCACATATATATATAAAAAAGTATGACTTTGTATTTGACAAATGTATTATTATTTTACATGTTCTAATTACTAGCTTAATTTCATATCATTGATTCAATGATAGCTTGGGTTTAATTTTTCAAAAATATCAATTTCATGTGAAATAATAATAATTTTATCATATACAAAGTCAACGTATAATATTTTTTTGTAATAAGTTTGTAAAATGGCAAAGTCATCATATAGAACATGTTAACTAATTATAACTTTGTTATATACAAAATCATCGTATAATTTTTTATTAGAGCATGTAAAACAATAATAAATTTACAAGTACATGTATAGTTATTATTATTTTACATGTACAAAATAAAAAAAAAATTTAGATGCATATGACATGTTAACAAAGTAAAAAACCATACTTTACTAATAAGATTAGGGATGGCAAATAAGCAATGGGGTAGATCTGGACCGGATCTGAATCAAAATTTTATTATTTTTTCTGTAAATGATGTTTGTGTCAATAATGAAATGGTGAAAATTTTGGGTTCAAATCCGATCCAAATTTAACTCATTAACATCCGTAAAAAAAGATATTGCGGAACCTCGTCCTAATACTAATTTTAGTGTAAAAACTGGTAAAATTAATGAATATATATCGTCATAAACTAAATGATGAAAACTTGGGCAAATTGTATTAACAAATCAAATACACTATTGTCGTCTTTTTTACATTTACTTGAAATCCGGTTACCGACATAAATTGATGAACTATATATATATATATATACACAGAGTAACTTTGCACCAGTAGCCGAATTGAAGGAAGTTGTAGTAGTCACCGATATTGAAGGGAAGATCCCAGATGAGTTCTGTGAGGGTGCCTACCTAAGAAATGGTATCTCTATGCTAGCTCTAAATAACTTAAAGTTAAATATATAAATTTCTTTGAAACTCTGAGTTTTGACTACTAATTAGGCATAATGTATATTTAGCCCATGTATTAACATGTTTTGCCAATTTTGTTGTCCTAGACTATGTTTTGAACCTAACGACACTTTGAATTTAGTAAAAGTGCACCAATTTACCTTTTGAATGTTACATATCATCTTTTGGTTGGTTTGACATTTTAAAAATATCATTATCCTTATTTTTAACTCTCCAACCAGAAGGTAACACATGACATTAATAACTCAAAGTTCGACACTTCAAAAAAAAAGTGTCAACTACACGGGCCAAATATGCATTTAACTCAGATTATTACTTTTTAAAAATAATAATATTCAAACAATTATAATAAGCAAATAACAATAAGAAAAATTTAAGAGTGCAGGATCAAATCCAATGTTTGGGGGAATAAAATCAACAGAGTCAATATTTGGAAAATCAAATGAGATATGGGTGGAAGGAGAAGGAATGATTCATGCTTTATATTTTCAAAAATCAACTTCTACTAGTAATAAAAATGGAAGGAGGTGGAGTGTGTACTACAACAATAGTTATGTGGAAACCCATACATTCAACATTCAAAAGCAACGAAACAAGCCTTGCTTTCTTCCTGCTGTTGAAGGCCCTTCTCTATCTATTCTTTTTGCTTACTTGCTCAATACGGTAACTAACCCTATATATCAAAATCTCCAACATCTTGGAGGCAGTTAAATACTCGGTTGTTCATTGTCAAGGATAAAGATTCTCTAAATTTTGTAACCGGTACATTTGTTAAGTTCAGTCAATCGCAACCATTCGTTCAGCTTTAATGATTGAGATTGAATTTTAGTTATCCGTGGGATTAACAGTGGAATTAAACTCAACCATTAAAATTGAATAGATAATTAAGATTGACAGAAATGTACAAATTAAGGTACCAAAGTTGAAATTTAGAGAATCATTTTCCATTATAAACTTAGCTCCCCCTTCATACATTAATGCGTTTAAATAAAATACGATAAATCCATTTCATTTGTTGATGTAGGGAGGGAGGGTTTTGAGAGAGAAATTGTAATGACTTTTTTTAATAAAAACATATATTAATATCACAAAACTTAGAGGACAAGATATGGATTGTGTCTAGAACAATTCCATAACTTGAAAATTATAATCTAATGAATGTATGATATGCATGCAGTTGAGATATGGGGAAGTGAACAAATATATGAGCAACACAAATGTTTTTGAACATGCTGGCAAGTTTTACACAATTTCCGAAAATCACACTCCACACGAGATTGACATCTTTACCCTCCAAACTTTGGGAAATTGGAATGTCTACGGGTCTTGGAATCGACCGTTTACTAGCCACCCCAAGGTTATGTTCGCAATACTATATACACTCCAATTAGATGTTAATTATATTTGATCAAATTTTTGAACTTATTTAATTACTGTGCTAAGTACAGAGAGCTCCAAGTACAGGAGAACTTGTAATAATGGGATTTGATGCAATAAAACCATATCTTGAAATGGGAGTGGTTTCAGGTAAACATTATCTTATTGTATAGCTTATTTGTTGACTGAAAGATGATAGTCTATTATAAAATATCAGAGCTTACACAGCTTACATAGTGTCTCTAATCACTGGTGGACAGGAATTAAACCATGTCCATGGGCGACTTGATTCGCAGACCTTCTAGCAAAAATTAAACTAATGTCTGAAAAATTGGCTAAAAGAGTTTTACAATCCAATAAAATAGAATGAACAGGAGCTAAATTAAGACCAAAATTATTAATCCCATTGACCACTTCGAGTGCATCCATCTCCAACGCGATCTTTTCAAATTTGTTTCTCTTGAGCCAACTCAAAGCCTCCATGCAGCTTAAAGCTTCTGCCTGGAACGCATCCCCTCCACCCGGGAGCTGCACCGACCTTACTGCAACAACTTGACCGAGGTGATCTCTTACAACGCACCCATGACCAAGGCGGTTGCCAGACTCAAATACAGCTACGTCGATGTTAGCCTTAAGCCAACCTGTTTGAGGTTTCCTCCATTTGTCTGTGCCCGTAGCTATGCTTCTGTAGAGATCATGCGAATTAGCCACCTGCCACTCCGTCAAGAATCCCAAGCCATGCCTCACAACCTGAGTTGCAACCCGAAACTTACCATTCCAAATCCAATTGTTCCGGCCAGCCCATATGGCCCACATTAGACAGCAAGCTCCTTCCACAACGGACCTATCTTTCCGAATAACCAACCACCACCACTCATCCATAGAAGAAATAGCCACCGAACAACCATCGTCGAATAACTCGCCCATACTGCTCGAGCAAAGTCGTAGGTGATCAACTCATGGTAGATGCTCTCACACTATCTCCGCAAATCAGGCACAAAGTATCCACCTCAACATGACGTGAAACTAGTATGGTTTTGGTATGGAGGGATTCGGTTCCAACCCGCCAAGTGAATAGCTTGACTCTTGGTGGAATATCTAATTCCCATATCCTGTTCCACAATTGATTATTGAAGTTTGAGGGAAGTGCTCCCAATGGGGTCTGCTGCAGGGACAAGTAATAATAAGATTTCATCGTAAACTAACCTGATTTCTCGTACCTCCAGTAGAACGAATCCCAGCCGGTATTCCATGGCAGCGGCACCTTACTAATTCTTAATTTATCCTCGTGATTAAAAAGCGAATCCAACATGTCAAGCTTCCAACTTCTACTATCCTCATTGATAAGAACTGAGACACTTGCATTCTCCAAACTAGGCGGAGGAGGAGTGGTTTTGCGAGCCGAACCTACAGAATTTAGCTAACTGTCCCGCTAAATGAACGCGTCTCTTCCGTTGACTATGCGAACTCCCAAGCCAAGCCTTAAGTAGCCCACTGCCATCAAGATGCTCCTCCAAGGGAAGCTAGAATTAGCTTTCAATTGTGCTTCATGAAGTCCACAGTCAAGAAAGCATCTAGCCTTAAATAAATGGCTAACTAGATGTTGCGGCTCAGTTAAGATCTTCCAAGCCTGTTTAGCAAGCATTGCCAAATTAAACTCCCTTAATTTTCTAAAACTGAGCCCCCCTCTATCCTTATCAATACATAACCTATCCTAACGCATCCAATGTAAGGACTTTCCCCATCAAAAGTTAGAAATTTTTTTTAAAGTATCCGTAACATGGATAGGCAGCAAGAATACATGCATAGAGTAGAGCGGGAGAGCTTGGGCTACCGATTTCAAGAGGACTTCCTTCCCTCCGATGGATAAATTTCTCCTTCTCCAACCACAAACTTTCTTACTAGCCTTCTCGATAATGTAATCAAAAACTTGTTTCTTCGATCTTCCTACCACCAAGGGAAGGCCCGGATATTTACCATGCTCCACAACCTCCTGGATAGCCAAATAGTTAATAATATCATTTTTTACACCATGATGAACATTTAGACTAAAAATAATTAAGGATTTGGGGAAATTAATTTTTTGCCCAGATGCTTTTCTCATAATGCAAAAAACAATCTTTAAGAGCTAATGCCTCGTCCCTATCAGCTTTAAAAAAGAACAAACTGTCATCCGTGAATAAAAGATGAGAAATAACGGGAGCGATCGAAGCAATTTTACACCCATGCAAATAGTCTCGAGAAATACGGTTATGTAACAAAGCTGTGAGGCCCTTAGTGCAAATTAAGAAAAGGTAAGGCGATAGTGGATCACCCTGCCTCAGGCCCCCATTCGGCTAAAAAGAGTTGAACTCACCAGCCTTATGGTTGATTTTGTACAAACCCAATGTAATTGCCTTCATAATAAAGTTGACTATCAAGTCTGGGAAGCCTAACTTGGTTAACATATAATTCATGAAATTCCATTCAACTCTATCATACGCTTTTGCCATGTTGACTTTAAGAGAAACAAGCCCCGATTTACCCAACCTTTTCCTTTTCATATAATGCCTAATTTCTAAATCGATCAAGATATTGTCATTGATAGCCCTCCCAGGGATAAATGCACTCTGGGACTCTGAAATGATAACGTCCATGATTGACTGTAATCTATTAGCAATTATCTTAGACATATTTTTGAAAAAGACATTACATAGAGAAATAGGTTTGAGGTCAGCAACCTTAACTGGAACCTTTTTCTTGGGAATCAACACAATATTTGTCGAATTTAACTCAGTGGTTAAACTATTGTTATGAATGCAATCAATGGAAAAAGAAGTTACCTCAGTACCAATAACATCCTAAAATTTCTGGAAAAATCTCGGATTAAAGCCATCTGGGTCGGGAGCCTTGTCGAGATGCATCTGAAAAACAGCCACCTTAACTTCATTCTTGTTGATTGGTTTGCTCAATTTAGTCAAAACCCTTATCGATATCCGAGGTTCAATGAGATTTAGAATGTCCACAGCCGAAGATCCAGTCGAGGAGAAAAGGTTGGTGTAGAATTGTTGAATTTCAGTCTCCAACTCCGAGCCCCATTTAACCTAGCTTCCATCCTCCTTTTACAACTGCAGAAATGTGTTTTTACGATTACGATTCGAGGTTGTTTGATGGAAAAACTTGCTATTTTAGCCTCCCCCTTTAAGCCGATCGAGTTTGGCCCTTTGTTGCCAATACGCTTCTTGTTGAGCGAGCAGCATACCCAACTCAGCTTTCTTTGCACAAAACTCATCATTATTACCCCAGCCTGAATCCCTTTTAAGCACCTCAGGCTCGGCCCTACACTTGCACAAATCATTCTTAAACCAACTTCTCTGCCCGTGGCCCATTTGTACAGCTCTCTAGCCACATTCCCAAGCCTCTCCATTAGTGATACAGCAACCGACTCAGCCCACACTTTCTCAACCAACACCCTACATTCTGGGATAAGTACCCAACTATTCTCAAACTGAAAATTTGGTGTTCTAAAGGAAATTTGAGGACTGTAGTGCTCTAATATTGCAAAATGGTCAGATTCCGTTGTAATTATGTTTTGCACCCAAGCTACCGAATGTAGCTCGGTCCATCCAACGGTCAAAACTACTCTATCGAACCTCTTAACCATCCACCTGCTCGATCCTATGCTGACTTCCCAAGTGAACCGGTAGCCTTGCATCCCGATATCAGTCAAGCCACAATACGCAAGAGTATCCCTAAACCCGTTGAGAAGAGACATCGGTCTGGGATTACCTCCAATCTTTTCATCACTACTTAGCATATCATTAAAGTCCCCAACAATGCACAAGGGTAAATTACAAATGCCATTTAAGTTTGTGATACAATCCCACGATTCTTGCCTTCGACATCTCCGGGAATCCATAGAAACCCGTTAACCTCCATCTCCCCACCTCATCTTTGATAATAACATCTATAAAGTTCCTAGCGTATTTGTGCAGCTGAACCATATCTTTCTTCTTCTATAGCAAAGCCAAACCTCCACCATAATTAACATGACTGATAAAAAACAAGCCTTCAAAGCCTACTCCTCTTTGAACCATCTCAACCCGATTTCTATCCACCTTAACCTCCATGAGAAATACCACTTAGGGCAAGTTTGAGGAAATTAAATCCTCCAACTTGCGAATTGTAGGGTCCATGCCCAACCCCCTACAATTCCAGCTCAAGATTTTCATTGCTCTTCACGAGCTCTTGGTTTGGAGCTCGCTACTGTATACTTAATGATGTTAGTTCTGTTTGCATCTCCATCTAGTGCCATGTTGCTGCCTCACTTCCTTTTGGGATTAATCACTAAGAGACTATTCTCTTATGCTAGGTTCGCTTATGCCTTATGTAAGGCTGCATGGTAAACTCAAAGTCATTCCTTCCATGATCAACCTCCACTACAGAGCCAGTAAGGATCAGCTTCTCCCCGTCCACTGTGCGGAGCCATTTATCTTCATCAGTAATCATATTCTTCTTTATTGTGGATCGTATCGAATTATCGTACAATCTCACAGGGGGATCTGTGCTAGCGTATGTAAGAGGGTAGAAAGTCTCAGTGTGTTTAAAGGAGCCACATATAAGGCATATTGATGCCAATTGCTCATACTGGAACTGGGTAGTGATTACATTACTCTCGTTCACTTTTAGTTTCATACTTCGTTTAATTGGTTTGTGGACATTGACCATCACCCTAACCCGGAGATACAACGGATTAGCCATCTTAAAATTGTTTTCGTCGGCCTCCATGAAATTGCCCATGAAGTTTCCCATAGCCTCACAGATTTGGGTTGAGATATAGCCAATTGGAACACCGAAAATCTGAATCCAAAAGGGAACAAAAGCCAACTGTACTTTTTCCAGGTCTTCTCCTTGCTTCAAAGGGGCTAGAATTGGGAGTTTCATATTAAAGGACCAAGGGTACTTCCTCCACACCCTATCGTAGTCGTTCACATGGAAGAACTTGAAGACATACATGTTTGGTGATCTCAACTTTGTTATATGGAGTCCCTGTTTTGGCTGCCATACATTCGATAACATTTTGGCCATGTGTTTTTCGGTGATTTCATTGTCCGCCTGAAACTCCCCAACAAAAAGAAATTCTGGACATTTTGGGGGTTGCAACTGGATCTAAAAATCAGCTTCATCCTCCTCTGAGACAGTTAAGGCATTATATTGCTCACATAAGGCTTCGGTATCATCCATGGGTGATGATTAACTGATCGTAATGTAAGGGAATCAAATCAAAACAGTCGAATAGCAGGGAAAATCACTGACTGCGTAGCTGTCAGACACAAACCCTGGGGGGTCAGACTTTTTGATTTTTACTCCTTATTGTATAGCTTATTAGTTTCTCACTATATAATTAATTAATTAATTTATTTATTTTGTATTAAATCGTATTAAAATAATCAGCTGACGGAAAGAGTTTAGTTCACAAAGCGGATCTCAAATTGAATCGATGCACCCTTTGTCATGATATTGGAGTTACTGAAAGGTTAGCTATGATTTTATTTTTGGTTTTACCCAAATTTGAAATGATTCCATGACTTGTTATAATTTAGTAAAGTTTGTTCATTACTTATTACAATTAAACAACACATTTGACCTCAACCTCTTTTACATATTAGAATCTTGGACCAAATTTTTAGTTTTCTTATCAGTACATAATTTTATAATTCAAACCATGTTACATATGGCGTGTTAAACACAAAAATAAGCTCATGTTTCTCATCTTTATCAATTTTCTAGTTATTTAGACAAAGAAGTAACCCCGCCAGGAGGCCCAAGACGGTGTCCGGGTTGGCTCACATAAAGACCATCCCACAAAAACCGATATATATCTTGGAAATTCTTGAATGTCTTCTCAGCTGCCAAAAAAAATATGATGAAAAAATATTGTTTAGCAAGTTTTGCCTCTGAGATGAAACTCCTATCATCGTCGTTGGAGGGAAGTAAACTGCTACAAAATTGTCGACAAGAGAAATGGTCAAATCAAATCGTCTAAGAGTATGAAAAAAATAGAAAATAGAAGTTAAGTTCAACCATATTACTTTTTAGGTAAGAAAATGAAAAGTAACCTACTAAAAATATTAAAATCAAGCTAAGTTCTTACTATGTGGCAACATTAGATATACTAAATTAAACTGAAGTTACCCTATGATGAGTAAAATCAAGTTGATTCCTTAATTTAAAATAAAATACATTAAAATGAAAATGAACAAATGATGACATGATGCAGGTACAATGTGATATTGGATTTTCCCCTCATCATTGACATACAAAGACTTATTAGAGGAGGCCCGTGAGTGCTTTGCTTTGAATTTCAATTTTCGTAAAATTCAAATTTTCGTTGCAATTTAATATCAGTTTAAGATCGTTAATCCAAACAACTTTTACCAAAGTAATTCTAACTTAGTAAATTAAAGTAAAATAAATGAACGGTTGAATAGGTTAATGAAGTATAGCAAGGAAGAATATGCGAGAATCGGAATTATGCCTCGTTATGGAGATGCAGAGTCAGTTCAATGGTTTGATGTCGAACCCAATTCCACTTTTCACATCCTCAATTGTTTCGAGGATGACAATGATGAGGTAACTAATTAATTTAATCTACTTCTTACGTATAAGTTGTAAAAACTAGGAGTGCAAAACTGCGTCGTATTGATGCAGGTTGTGGTGTGGGGATGCAAGGCCCTCGAGTCAATAATACCAGGACCCGAAATGGGCATTAATAAATTCGAATGGTTTTCAACAAGGTTTAAGCACATTGATGAAGCAAATAGCGAACCACAACAGGAAATCGGAGCTTTATTCGGTCGTTGCCATGAATGGAGATTAAATCTCAATACCGGAGAGGTTAAGGAAAAATATCTTTCTGGCACTCATTTTTCTATGGACTTTCCGATCATTAATCCACACTTCACTGGCCTTAAAAATAAATTTGGATACACCCAAATTCTTGATTCTCAGGCCAGCTCTACTTCAGGTACGTATTATATGTATCATTTAAATTTAAGAGTTAATTGAACCAAACAAAAAAATGACATGTAGAACATGCTTCATGTGTTATTTTATGCAAGTATAATCACAAATGATAAATTAAGGACTAAATGTTACAAATTAACTTTATATGCGAATTTCACGCTAAAATCAATCAGCAAACACATTATAAGTTTTTCAATTTAATCATTTCCAGGGATGGCAAAATACGGAGGCCTAGCCAAATTATATCTTGGAGAGCAAAATCAAGAACTCAATTTGGTAAATTCAAATTGTAGTCCATATACAGTAATAATTAATGTAAATGTAATATACAATACAATATTTTATCTATAAATTTGTGGTGGCAGGGGCATGGACAAAATGGCAAACTGATAAAGGAGGAATACCATAATTTTGAGAAGAACACATTCTGTACTGGAGCAGCTTTCGTTCCGAAAAGCAGAACAGGTGTTGATGATGAAGATGATGGTTGGATCATAACTTATGTTCATAATGAAGATACCAATATCTCTAAAGTAAACTCAATTTCTGCTCCTTTTACACTTAAGATTTATGAAAATAATTATAAAAATAAAATGAAATTTTCCAAAATTAGAAGTTCAAACATACCTTTAATTTATTGTTTTTTAACCATTTAATGGATTAATCTACACTTTGTGCAGGCTTATATAATTGACACAAAAAATTTCAGCAGTGAACCTGTGGCCAAAATCACCTTGCCTTACAGAGTACCGTATGGTTTCCACGGAGCTTTCATGCCAACTACACTCCCAAACTTCTCATTTAATTAGCTAGTGCGTGATTTCAGTTATTTTCCAAGTATGAGGATTTTCGAAGCATGGGGAGTTACATATAGCCGCATCACTTCTTAATTTTTATAGTTTCAATAATTTTTTTTTTATAGTTTACTTATAATGTGTTATCTCGATGTATCAATTGTGAAATGGTCATATGCTTTGAGCTTCTCATATACATTCTTAAGCTATACCAAAGTGTTTCAGTTCTGTTAATCTTTCTAGCAACATATGTTTCAATGCAATAGTATTGAACTTCATTATAATTTACTTACAATATGTCAAACTAATAAAGTTGTGTTCCAATTTTATTATAATTTTTTAGTATAATATTTAGAAGGTGCTCCAACTTAATCCAAAAAATCTCGTGTTCCTCTAACTTTGAAAATGTCTTCGCAGCTCTACTTCAATTTTGGAAAAGTACGTTTTTGGATTTCATCTATCCCTCTAAATCACTCTCAATCAACGAGGTGTACCACACTCTTTTTCCACGTGTCAAGTTTGAAAAGCCAAACCAATCATCACTTGACACGTGGCATTTATTAGTTAAAATAAAAAAAATGGAAAAATTTCAATTAAGTCCCTAATAACTTTTAGTTCCTTTTCATTTTTACCATATTCTACAACAAACAATTATACAAAAAATTGATCAAATCTTTGTTTCAAATTTTCAATTATAGAAGTTCAACACCTTTAAATTCAACATCTCAAATTTAATTATTAAGAACGATTCAGGAATCTAATATTACCAAACATCATCATCTTTAGATATGTATTTCATCTATCTTGTTTCCTTAGAAAATTCGTGTTTTGTCAGAAAATTCAAGAATTTTCCAAGAAATTTATGAAATTTCCCTGGAAATAAATTTTTTTCCTGGAAATAATGGGATTCTTGTTGGAAAGAAAAGGTGAATGGGATGAAGAAGACGAACATATCAGGTGAAGTTTTTTAAAAATTTTTAATTTTTCAATTTATTTTGGTCAACCCTCTTGTCAAAAAATTCAACCCATGCCATATAGGATGCCGCATATGATGGAGGGAATCCAAAGGCATCCTTTTTCAAAGTTGAGATAATTGTGATGGCGTATTCAAAGTTCAAGCGATACAAGATTTTTTGAGACAAGTTAAAGCACCTTTTGATGTATTAAGTCTATTTATTTATAGTTAACTTATTATATGTCTAATTAATTAAAGTAATGTGTGTTATAGTTATGTGTATTTAGTTAATTTTGTGTTATAACTATGTGAAAACGATCAATTTACTATAAAGTAACATGTGTTTTTAATATTAGTAAAAATATTCTGAAAAAAGTATATCAATGTTATGGATGTAGTTTCGAGTAGAAAAAAATGAATAAATATTTTAAAGCAATATTTAAAAAATAACAATTCAAGAGATAAATACAACATCAGAAATAAAATTGCAAAAAAAAAACAAGGGTGATAATATTTGCCGCCTCATTTTTATAATTAATGCCTCTAGATACCCTTTACATTTATTATTAAAAAACATGTAATGTTTTCTACCACCTCAAAATTATTTATACGCCCGAAAATCAGAGAAAGGAAATCAATGTTTTGCAACGGAATTGCAACTATATGCATTCTGTTACAATATCCGTCCTTGCAAATTGATCTGCAAGTGTTTATGCTCTGTTCAAATTCGCATTGTAAGTAGATTTGTTTTGTTGTAATTATCCATTGTGGTTTTGCAAGCACATCACTACAAGAAAATCACTCGATTGCAACGGAAACAACTTTCTGCAACGGATTTGCAACGGAATTGATTCCGTTGCAATATGTGTCCTTGCAGATTAATCTGCAACGTTTTGAATTTCCGTTACAAATGTGCAACGAAATATGTGCCCCTTGCTAATTCCGTGGAAATTTTGCAACTAACTCGTTCGTTTCAAAATTCCGTTGCAGAACTGCAAGTATCATTCTCTTGAGAAATCCCTTGCAATTTTGCAAGTAACTATTTCATTACAAACTACCATTGCAGATTTGCAAGTTAATTTCCTTCGCAATTCCCCTTGCAAAATTGTGAGTATAAAATCATGTACAAATCTCTTACAAAATTCCCTTACAAATTACAATTTTACAAAATTTCAATTATAAATTAAAGGCTTAATACATCATCAGGTACATGTACTTGGCACAAAAAACCTACTGCCCCCCTCAACTTATGAAATGACCTCGCAGCTACCTTATGTTTCAAAAAGTGCTCCCTCTGACTACCTCCATCCCATTTGGCATCTGACGTGTCATTTATTGACTATAATGGCGCGTTGTTGACTAGAATTAATGGAAAAAAATAAAAATAAAGTAAAGAATGCTCTGCAGGATTAAAAAAATTAAGTACAACTAAAATTCCTAATTCCTCATCCTCTCTCATTTTCAATTCTACACTTCTTCCTCCCCTTTTATGAAATTTCTTCCTCGATTAAACGTTGTTTTATGCTCTCTATTTATTCCTCTACCTTTTAGCTGTTCGGTGTTGGTTTAATTTCTCTTCTACTTCATCTTTGAATCTCTGGTTTGCTATGGCTGATATCGAGAATCCAACATGTTTTTGTGGAGAAATTGCACAACTGAAAGTGTCTTGGAGTGATTCAAACCCTGGACGGAGGTTTTTAGGGTGTAGAAAATATGGGGTGAGTATTTATACTTCAATATTGCATAAAACATTTGTGTGGTGGCATGAAACTAATTCAAAGTTTTTTTGTTAACAGAGATACCCATATGAAAGAGATTGTGGGTTCTTCATGTGGTATGATCTGCTTGTGAAAAGTCATCGAAGGGAACAAATCAATAAAGTGTTGAAGAAAATCAATGAAAGAGAAAGTATTGAAGTTCAAGTTGGATGGAAAAAAGTTATCATGTGGTTCATATTAGGGTTTATAGTAAGGTCCATCTTGTTCTAAATTGTAGTTAGTATGGTAAAAGTTAAAATGTTACTGATGATGTTTGAATTGGGTGAAAGTGTGGAACTTTGGTAGTTGTAAAAGTTAGAATCTTAGTCAAGTCTGTTCTGCTTTTGTAGCATTTGTTGTCATTGACATGAAGTTTGTTTATGAGATGGTTTGTGTTATGAATTAGTTAAGTAAAATTGTATTATGCCATTAAGGTTACAAAATCAGGTAATTGAAAGTTTTAACACAAAACTCAGGTTATTGAATGAGAAAGCATTATAAGCAAAATTAGTTAACCACAATCCTCATAAATACTTCAACAATATTCTGCAAAATGCACATCCAAGAATACAAATCTTGTGACAATATAGGCTTTAATATCCAAAACAATAGCAAGCATCCTAGCACTTAACAGTTTGTGCTAACCAAAACATAAGTTAAATACATATTCTACCATTGTAACAGTTTGTGGTAACTGATGCAAACCAAAACATAATTCAAAATACATAATCATCAGTATCTAAAATTTCCAGATATTGGTTGGAGTTGGCTGTGAGCTTGTAGTGGCTTTACTTCTAGTGACTCTTCAGGTTGACTGTGCGTTGGTTGTGTGCTTGCATTTGCTTTAATCCTAGTGACTCTTGTTTCAGGTTGACTGTGTGTTGGTTGTGAGCTTAAATTCCTAGTAGCTAATTTATGTAATGCTGCTGCTTTGTTTGTCGCAGCTCTTTGCCTTTACTCTTCAGTAGGTTGAACACGCATGCGTTGACTTTGTTGTTGTTGAATTGCTCCACTTCTTATAGAAGCTTGTTTCCTTGCTCTGGTTTACAACAAATCATCTTGTGTTACAACCTCCTTACCTTTCCATTTTCTCCTTCAAGGGGTGAATCCCAAATCTCCAGTCACAACTGATGAGTTTATTAAATTGCTAGTTCCGGTAGATATAACTTTGTTACACTCTGGCCTCCCATTCTACAAATGTAACATTACAGTTAATGACCCAAAATTTTAATATTTATCATAGTAAACAGACAAATTGCACACTTGACATTACCTGTTGACAAGTCCATCCAGTCCTTTCATAAATGAACACCCCATATCCACTTGGAGGTGGTTTGGTTTTCACATGTTTCCTTGAATAATATTGCTGTTACAATACATTATAGCTTTAGAATCTCTAATTGTGGCAATTAGGTGACAGTTGAATCTCTAATAGTGACATTATAGCTTTACAATTCATTTTTACCTCTGTTGAAAGAGTGACAGATGTTGCAGTCCTCTTTTTGGCAGAGACTTTAGAACCCATTGAAGACCCAACCATATTCTCACCAACTTTCTGACTTACTTTAACCTACATATATGACAAATAAATGCAATTCAGTAGTTAAAGTGATAACAATGCTTCTAGTTCTTTCTATTCAATAAAATTAGGTGACCATTTGAATAAAATAGCAAACTTAATGAACTCATATTTAGTTGATAGAGATCATGCAAACTTCTAGTTCTTTTAATTATAGAGATCATACAAACTTCAATTGTGAAAAAAAGTGCCAAATTATGAGCTCTTATTTAGTTAACAATTCCTACAAATTCTAGGCAACAAAAATCACAGCCAATGCATCAAATTAAATGATAACTCAGACAGGTCAACCAAATAAAACACTCAAAGTAAATTAATACAATTAATTCATACATGTGGAGTATCGCCTACTTTCTTCCTTAAACAACCATTTCTATTATGATTCTTTCTCCCATAGTAAGAACAAGTAATCTGCATTCCGACTTTGGATAATTTCCCAAACATTTTAAGCTCAGCATTAGCTTTTCTTCTATTTCTTTTAGGCCTTCCAGGTAAATGTCTAACTGGTGGTGCCTCAATCAAAGGGTTTGAGGATACAAGTATCATGATCAGATTTGGCATGGGCTAAATGAAGTCAGAGTAAGCCTGTAAATATGTGTCTTTGTGGTACCAGTGGGCAACATACTGCATTGGATCCAAACCATTATTGTGCATTGATGCTATGGCATGAGCACAAGGGATCCCTTTCAAAAACCAAGACCTACATGAGCATGTTTTATTGCTTAGATTCAAAACAAACTTATGCTTCCCCTCAACAACCTCATATCCATCATCTCCATTCCATATAATGCTAAAGCACATAGCTCTGGTAGTATTTTTCTCGATCACTCTATAAGTTAAAGGAGAGATATCTATGATCCAAGTATTAGGAAATTCCTTCATTTCAACATGTCTCTTCATGAATTGTATCCTAATGTCATCCAACAAGCTAATGATAGACTTATACCTAGCTCCAACAATCCAAGCATTGAAAGCCTCACAAATATTGTTGTCCACTGTATCATTGCATGTGTCTATTTTGAAGTAAACCCTACTCCATTTATCTATGAAAAATTTTAACAAGTCATCCAATATCTCTTCAGACCCCAGTTTTTTCATTTCTGCAATATTTTCTCTCAACTCAGCCTCAAATGTAGACCGCGAATGATTGTCGCGACCGTGAATTGAATTTTCTTCAGAATTCTCCTTGCAACTTCACCGATCTTTGACAGCTTCGATCCTAAGCCAAAGCTTTGAGATCCACGCATCTTTTTGCTCCTTTTTTTACTCTTTTTTCATCGAATTCCAATTTAGATCATTTTACTCCCAAGATTTACCTAGTATCTACATTTGCATAAAAAACAACTACATACCACGTGAAATCTTCTATATGAATTATAAAAATGACTTAAACTATAGTGTTTAGTGTGTAAAATTAATATGATAATAAGTGTAATTATACACTTATCAGGTTTCTCAGTCCGATGCCACATAGAGCAAATTTTAGAATAGTTATTCGAACATATAAAAGTGAAGAAACTACTACCGTCGAACAAGTGGAGCATCCTGTAGTT
Source organism: Euphorbia schlechtendalii (assembly GCA_949673415.1). Classification (NCBI taxonomy): domain Eukaryota; kingdom Viridiplantae; phylum Streptophyta; class Magnoliopsida; order Malpighiales; family Euphorbiaceae; genus Euphorbia; species Euphorbia schlechtendalii. The sequence goes on along the minus strand of CATIWQ010150062.1, from coordinate 6,000 downwards.
AAAAACAGGCCTGGTAGAGAAAGAAAAATGCATATACAGTTTGTAGATTATGTTACTTACGCCTTTGTTGCTGGACAAGAGATAGAAGGAATTGACGAACCTTTTACATATTCAGAAGCCATTTCTTGTGATGATTCAACAAAATGGCTAATAGCTATTCAAGAGGAGATTGAATCTCTGCATAAGAACCACACATGGGAACCAGTAAAACCGCCTAAAGACAAGAGGATTGTAGGTTGTAAATGGGTCTTCACAAAGAAAGATGGCATTCCAGGAGTCGAGGATGCTAGATACAAGGCACGATTGGTGGCTAAGGGCTATAATAATGTACAAGGAGTTGATTTCAATGATGTGTTTTCTCCTGTTGTTAAACATAGCTCTATTCATGATTTGGAGTTGGAGCAACTCGATGTCAAAACTGCTTTCTTGCATGGTGAATTAGAGGAGCAAATCTTCATAAAGTAACCATATGGTTTTGAAGTTGAATGCAAAGAAGACCATGTTTGCTTGTTGTGAAAATCACTATACGGATTAAAGTAGTCGCCTCAATAGTGGTATAAGCGATTTGATTCCTTATGGTTGGACATGGCTATTCAAGGAGCCAATATGATAGCTGTGTGTATTTTAGAAAACTTATGAATGGCTCATTTATTTATTTGTTACTTTATGTTGATGATATGCTTATTGCTACCAAGGATATGTATGATATCAACAAATTGAAAGCAGAGCTTAGCAATGAATTTGAGATGAAAGATTTGGGAGCTGCCAAGAAGATTCTCAGCATGGAGATCCAAAGAGATAGAGCTGCAAGAAAGCTTTATTTGACTCAAAGAAGTTTTGTTGAGAAAGTGTTGGAGTGTTTGGCATGAAAAATGCTAAACCTGTAAGTGCTCAACTCGCTACTCATTTCCGACTTTCTGCTGCTCTATGTCCTCAATCTAGAAAGGATATTGAGTATATGTCACATTTTCCTTACTTTAGTGTTGTTGGTAGTATCATGTATACTATGGTTTGCATTCGTCTTGACATTTTGCATGTAGTTAGTGTTGTTAATAGATATATATATCTAATCTGGGCAAAGAACTTTGGCATTTTGTGAAATGGATTTTGAGATACTTAAGGGGTATTTACTAATGCTTGTCTGGAATTTGGGAAAAGTAAGAATGTGGTGTTTGGCTATGTTGATTCGGACTATCCAGGTGATCTTGATAGAAGAAGATACCTTTAGTAGTAGCTCTATCAGTTGGAAAGCTACTTTACAGCCCACAGTTGCATTGTCCGCTACCGAAGCAGAATATATGGTGGTGGTTGAGGCTATCAAAGAAGCTATTTGGTTACGAGGTTTGGTTAGTGAAATGGGCACAAATTAACAGATGATTGTTGTTCATTGTGATAGTCAAAGTGTGATTTATCTGATGAAAGATCAGATATTTCACGAAAGTGCTGGTTAATCGATACAGTATTTGAACATACAAATGTTGCAAGGAAGAATTTCAAAACTTAAAATTAACCTAAGGATCTCCTAAGCATGCCAAGATTGATATAATCTAGGTTAAAACGTTCCATAGATGCTTTTAGGTTTATAAAACTTATAAAAGAAACTTAGCATCTAAGTTTAGAACATTACCCGTTGATGCGTGCTTTCTCTTTCTTTGGTAGTGGTGTTCCCTTAGAGCAATTCAACAGAACTTTTTAGCAAAAGCTTTCAAACTAGGATAGCCTCTACGATTGATCCACAGGGATCTTCACAAACTAAAACCTCATTGAGGAAGAACCCATTAGTAAACAGCAGCTGCTAGACTGCTCGAAGATCAACTTGAAAATAAACCAAAAGGCTCACTTTAGAAAGAGCCTTCAAAAGAATTCTACGTGTGTTTGGAGAAACTCGTGGAGGATCTAAAACAATGAACGAAGAGAGAGATGTTGAACATAGAGAGAAAAGCTGAGCTGAAGTGTAGAATAAAGAGGAGTTGGAGGGCTATATATAGGGAAAAGGGGGGGAGTGTTAGACTCCCCCTCAAATACTAGGTGGGATGGGAATATTCCCTTCCCATCTTAGCTGGTTAGCCGCGCGGGTCACAAAGACTCGCTGGTTAACCCTCGAGCCCATGCAAGGCAAGCCCTTGCGGGCTTGTCCCCGCCAATGCGCTAGCTGGCTTACTCTAAGTGCGGCTACTCCGTAAGCTAAAACTTTAGCTCGCGGGGCAGCCGCACATGCCCCTCTCCGAACAACCCATGTTCGTTTAGGGCCTACTCATAATGGGAAAAATTCCCTTGCTTCGCTCTTTGCAATTTTCCCTATTTTCTCTATATCCCCTTAAATTATAAATTTGGTCCAACCAATTAATAATTCTTCTAACGAATACGACAATCAAATATTCTCGGTATAGACCCAGTCTATAGGTTTTTTACTTAGTCCAATAAAGACCCAAAGTGTGTGACCTCATAGGATCCCAAAGTATAGAGCCACTAGAGGTTAACCTAAACTTGGCTTCCCATCCGAGAACCTTTAGGCTCAGTGTTCTAGACCGATATGGAACCCCATAGCTCTAGACAGTCAAATGAACTTTCTAGAAAAGGTGTATGATCCCCCGATACTTGGAACGTCATGTACTTGTGACTTGATCCAGTTCTGTAGTAGTAACTAATACAATACACTCCTTCCATCAGGTTAAGTACCATCCAGTTTATTGAGCTCGAATTAAGTGTCAGCTTATGTAATAGTCGTAGCTATCCTGGAATTAGACTTTTTCACGAAGAACACCACTTGGTCATTATGTATCAAGATTGACTAGAAACCCGTTCTATCAATCTTATACTCTAATAAGAGGTTTATGAGTGTGTCACTTAAACAAGGGGTCCTAAGGTACATCTCCCATTATATAACTATATCAGGAGCGATGAATCTCATCTTGACTATATGGCTTACCAACATGTGATCATCACTATACCCGTAATTACCTATGTCATCCTGATCGCTAGGGTATGAATAAGTATGATCCAGAGTATAGCAACTCCTACACAAGGTAACCAGTATCTCAGGTCTGAGGATACTTGTACTGCTACTGCAATAAGACATGACACCAACACATGGATATAGTTATTTTCGAGTGTCTGTCTTATAGCGGACTCCAATGTATTACCCGAGTACATTCATGTGTTAACTCAAGGTATCACCTTCAGCTCGTGAGATTGGCTGCTTGGATATAATCCAAGGAGTAAGCCTATACATGATAGTCAGTCCACTCCATTGATGTCCAGTCTCAATGAAACTATGACTAGAGATATTTAGACTATTCATAGTAACACGTACATACAATTCTCACACCACATAGCTCCCACTATGTCTTCACACTATTACGTTATGAAGTAGTCATGAACTTTATCTCATCAATGCACATATACATATTTAATACTATACATATATGATACCAGCGAGATGTAGAAATAAATTGAAAGCACTGATAAGCAACAAAGATGCCTTAATTATTATTAATAATAATCTGAAAACCATTTGTACATTATAACTAATAAAGATATATCGCCCTAATTACCTCTAGAGTATACATCATGTCTAACATAAAGAACAAAGCACATAGACATCAAGTACAAATTTATTAGAGATATTATTTCCGAGCGAAATATTAATGTTACTAAAATTTGTATGGTAGATAATCCAGCTGACATGATGACAAAACCTCTCCCTACTAGTAAGTTTAAGCATTACTTGAATTTGATTGATGTTTGTGAAAATTGAATTTGCCCGCAATTTGCCAATTTGAAATTAAGGTGGAGATTTGTTGACATTATGATTTCAAATTGTTGGCAAATCCATTAGTTCCAAATTTCACATTACACATTTAGACATTTGAGGGACAACTCATTTAATGAGCTTCTTTGTTGTTGAAATTCAAAACCAAATTTACCACTTTACATTCTTTATTCATACTACTATTTTGTACTATATATATGGGATTGATTATCTTGGCAACAACAAGTATTTGCCATTCGAGAGTATATTCAGTAATTGAATATTTGTGAGGCATTGGTTGTATTTGGGTTTAAGAGTCCTAGTGGTACATCCACAGAGTGGGTGGAGTGACTCGAATCCTGGCACTTACAATTACTTCAAAAAAAGGGTTTGGATGTTTTTCTCCATTTCTTTTGTATTTATATTTCTCGATTAATTAGTGAATTATTTTGTAATCATTATATTCATCCAAATAAATATTTTATTCCGCTGTTGGGTTATTCCCTAACATATACACATATAAATGAACATAAAAGAACACATAAAAAGCATGCAGTTACAAAATCATCAAGTGTGGCAAACGACGGATCACATATCTTTAAAGAGGTTCCAAGAATCAGCAGAACTGAAAAGAAGTAAATTTACATAAAAAAAGTTAGTAATCAACAATATTTTCTTGGACATCATAATAATTGTAATCTGGAATAATCCTAAAGTACACTAAATAAATGACCACCCGAATTGGAATTTAAATATCCAACCATGCAAAAAGAATGCATTAGATATAGCTCCATGCAAGAAATAATGGAACCAAAAACTATTCATACAAACAACAGTTGTTTGCTCCAAGTCCAAGCATATTCTTTTCCTTGTAGATTTACCAGTCCATTGCAACAAATATCAGTCAACATCAACTAACAAACAAGAATGGCGAGTAACATGACATTGTACCAAAGTAAAATAATACTACGGTGAATCATATTAAGTCAGGCGAACTGTAATCACCAATTACCATATAAACTTCTGAACCTCAAGTTTTCACGTTTTTTTAAGAAACAAATATATAGAAAAACTTAAAAAATGTCCACATGAACTTTAGAGACTAGTAGTTAAAATAAGTACGGACTACCTAAAGCTCCAACAGTAAATGACTCACTTAAAAAAAACAGTAAATGACTGAGAATTCAGTATATCTAATTCGACACTTTTATTTGATGTTGACGACTTTGTACTTATATATTGGTACAAAAACTATTGAAGAATTAAAATACTGACTACTTTTTCTTTAATTATTAACAAAATGCGAAGTAAGGATTGTACGAGCCCCCTCCCATGCTAGTACAAAAATATTTAAAATAATATATGTTGCATCTATACAGTATGGTAAATAGACCCCTTGCTGATATAAGCTCACAAAAAATTACTAGAAATTGACATAACCTTTGAAATGTTGATATACTATTTAAAGTGTAGTTTGGTAAATTAGAGAACATGCTCTCAAAACTTTGTTCATTTGTTAATAAATAATCAATATAAACACACAAACATGTTAAACAATACAAAAAAAATTACGATTACTATTTGCTTGAATTATTATTATAAAAATAATAATGATAATGATAATTATTGTTGTTGTTATTATTATAAACATGAATAAATAGTTTCAGTGGATCAGTTGAGCAGCAAAGAAATGATAAGAAGACCAAAAACTAACTAAACCAATGTACTAATCATTCAACATGCAGAACTCGAAATTTAAGTTGGTCAAAATCAGAATCAATTTGGAACTTTAAGCCACAAGAATCGCAAAAAAAAAAGCATCTAGTGTTTTAACCTCATTTGGGTAGGAGTGAGTAATTTCTGTGCTAGAATTATACTTGTTTGAAAGTTCTTCCCTGCACTACATTTTTATCATTTTCATTACTCGTCCACCATATTATTTTTTTTGAAAAACCTCCGGAGGAACGATGAGTTCCTCCACCGGACAAAGATTGGGAAAGGTCAAAATTTCGGGGTGATCGTCCCAACTACGTTGATGCAATCGCTTGCCTACAAAACACCTAACCCTCTTGTTATTAAATTAAATTAAAGTCTCCCATGGAGAAAGCGTTAAATACAAGCAATTAAAATACTAGGGTGAGCAAGAACATCGCTTTCGCCACCCGGAAAGCTACGCTTCCTAGTAAAGAAAATAAATTTACACAAGTAATAACTAACTAGGATGACATCTTCTTCTCTATAGTGATTCT
>CATIWQ010150021.1:0-16089 GCA_949673415.1 Euphorbia schlechtendalii | reverse complement strand
ATGTATCGCGATCGTGACCATTGGTTGGAACCTTTCTGCTTGTGAAGAATGATAAGTCATGATCACGAATGGGTGTCATAATCGTGATATATGTTTTTCTTCATGTTTCTTCTTTGTAACTTTACCGATTTTAGATAGCTTTGATCCTAAGCCATTTCCTTATGTTCTACACATCTTTTTGCATCTTTTTCACTCTTTTTACATAGAATTCCATCTTTGATCATTTTACTCCCAAGATTCACCTAGTTTCTGCATTTGCATAAAAAACAACTACATAGTACATGAAATTTTATATGAAGTATAAAATGACTCTAAACCATATCATTTTATGATTGAAAATATCATGATAATAAGTGTAATTATACACTTATCATCACCTCACTTACATCACTCATATTACGATGTCACACAATCATCGTACAGATCTCAAATCCAAACCCTAGGTGTTGGATTTTCATTTCCACATGTTTTCATTTTTACCTAACGACTAACTTGTTTGTTTCAAATGGATTGACAAACATATTATTTATTTTACACCATGGCACGTTAACCCTTTGTGAATGCAGCCATAACATTTACATCTCATGTATTTTTCCATAAATCACATCATGAATCTTACATGCATGGTCTGGTCTTTTACTTGTGTATCAAAGGGGCTTGGAAAAGGCTTGCTTGCCACCTAACCCGGCATTTCTCCAATCATGGCTAATCTGGAGGAGGTTCCATACACTGACTCAAGTGAAGCCTCAGGTTCAAATTTAGATTCTATTCAATGAGCGACGTTGAATCTTGATAGCATAGCCGATCCACAAGATGGAGTTACAGAAAAAGATCACCCCTCCCTCACAAGATAGAATTCTCAGCAAACACATCAATCATCAATGAGCATCGAGATTGCAGCTACCTTGAACACCTTTGTTAACATCGAACAACTAGCATCACTTATTCTCCAACACATCGGGAGGGTTCATAACATGGTGTCCAACCTAGAGGCTACCCTTAATAACGATGGTCTGATTAGTCATCCTAGAACAGGGGGACCTTCCACCTCTCATACGGTGCACCTAACTCCTACGACCTTTTGCCAGTTCGGGGCAGGATAAAGTCAGTTGAACCAGAATCAGGCTCAAATTGGTTAACCAGGATATAACTTTGCCAATCCTTTCCAGCAGTAGTCTGAGAAATAATTCTTCCCGGGGCAGCTTGGCCAGCCAACGTTCGTACCCGGGCTTTTTTACTAAGGAATGACCTAACAGCCTATTCCTAGTTGGAGTAAATCAATTGCCTCACAATTCCAGGGACCTCAATTGCCCAATTTCGTGACCTTTCCCTAGGGGCAATACGGCATTTATCCATGCACTAGGACACAATCCTCTAGCAACCAAGAATGGCAGATTTGTGGCAACAATTCTTGGCCATTGATAGTGGTCATCTCATGAACACATACCCTGCGCAATCGATAATTGGGTATGAAGATAGCTTACCCCCAAATTTTGCGATGCCGTAGTTCAAAAAGTATGCAGGCTCTAGAGAAACTCGTGCTCACTTAACGCATTACCAAACAGTGATGGCAGCATTAAGGTTTAGTGAACAGATGATGGCTAAGCTCTTCATCGTCACCTTAGGCTACCTAGTCAATGAATTGTACAACCACCTTCCACTGGACATAGCTACTTATTGGAATAGCCTTGTGAAGGTTATGATGGGGTATTATGGTTTCAACACTCAAATGGAAACCACGATGCAACATCTAGAGTCTATAAGGAAAGTTCAAGGTGAAAGCTTCAAATCTTACTATGTGCGTTGGACAGCCACACAGGTCAGGCTTTGGGCTCACTTAACTCTACCAGAGATGATAACCAAGCTTTTGGATGGTGAACTGCCATCATACAAAAACAAGTTTAGGTCGGACATCTTTTCAAGCTATCAAGAAGTGTTTGAGAAGGTGGATAGGATGGAGCATTTTGAATCCATGGACATATCTGGGGGCACTAGTACTGAAAGAAAACCAATGGATGATGATGTAATAAAATTAGCTTTTAGCTACTTTGCCCATAAGGCTTTTGAATTTTTGAATAAATTGAACTTTGTTTACTTGCCTGATATTCTATTAATGACATCACGCATTCTCATAAGCATATACATAATGTTTTTCGCACATGTGACACATCATGTCCTGAAATTAATTTGGGTATAAATGGATCTCCTACAATTACAATAAATTCAAATGATTTGACTCTTGAGAGAAAGTGGGAGACAAACTAATGTACTTAGACAATGCATGATAACATTTACCTCACCAAAGATGTAAGATCAATAGAAAGATCTCCAAGCACGAAACATCCATTGACTATTAAGTTAATCAAGCAAAAGTCTAAATGATCGAAGCTATAATAAGGCTAAAATGTCAACAAAGCAAATTGAAGTGAAACAGTTGGCGTAATGGTAGTGACACAAAGAAGGGGTTAGACGTTGAGCATGTCAACAACCCCATCAAATGGCCCACCAACACTTACAGGCCGATCATTACACTATTGCTCGATGGAGTCAAGCTACACTTGATACACCCAATAGATTTGAAGCTTCTGATCCCCGACATGTCACTTATTGTTGGAGAATAATTGAATTCATAAAGACACTTGATGATCAAACAGCAAGACTCATCATCACATACACCTCAAGCTAGCAGAATGAGTACTAACCAATTGATCAGAAATGCTGAACAAGATAACAACTGAAGTAGTGGACATAGACGGCAGCCGAACTATCAAATCAACCAAGTCTTGCACAATTACTATCACACATAGGTGAAAGAAATAAATCGGTAAAAAGCAGTACAAAAAAATAAATTAGCCTATCAATTAACACTCAATTAGTTGAGCAAAAATTAGGGCCTTTTCAAAATAGAAAAAGAATAGTCTGCTGAGTTGAAAACCCGAAAAGGGCGGCTTAGGTAAAACTTAGGACATCTAGAAAACCACATTGTTAGAAAACTTGAAAGGGCTAATTGATGGCAGGAGTCAAATCATTTGCAATATTTATACCCATGTTAAGTTCATCAATGGATTATCATTTTAGCTGAATCTTTATGCATATGCTTATTTTGATTGCTTGCATGCCAACGGTAGAATATCGTAAGTAAGCATCTAAAATAAAAAATAAAAGAAAGAAAAAATGAGTCTGTTGGATTGAAAACTTGAAAGGGCGGTCTAGGAAAAATTAAGACAATGTTCGATAGATTGAAAACCCATAAGGGTGGTCTATGCAAAAAGTAGAACCAAAGAAATATCAAATTCATCATCTCATCTTTGGAATGGTAAGTGACAGGCAAATAGCTTCTGAGCGGTCATCGCCTATACAACGGGATTAATGACTCATACAGACCCTCCTCAAACCAAATCAAAGCTTTGAACTTGAATCTAATTCAACGAACCCATGGTCATCACTCCGAGGGAGTCATCCATGGAATCCCCAACAAGAAAAACCCTAAGGGCACCCATGCACAAGCACAAGAGAAGACTCTCCAATGAATGAAGTCCACAACACCTATAATAGATGAACATACATTATATGATAAATATTGTTCATGCATAAAATCATGCATACATTGCATACGCATCATGACATTGGCAGGTTAAGACAATGCTAAATTGGGGCAACACCGTCTCGGTAAACAAGAAACTCCACCTCCACTTGAGGGACCTACGAACATTAGGAAGGATGATGGCCCGCTCAAGCCTAAAGTCCATTCAAGTAACATTGCATCACAAAAGCCTTCTAAAACAACGAAGCAGTCTTCGGGACATCCTCGAATTTTCATTAAACTCATTTACTCATTATTACTAAGGAAAATCAAAATACAACCAAAGAAGGGAATGGTTATCTCTATAATTGAAGAAAGAAACAGTCTCATCCATGGACCAAAGAAAGAAATGGTTGAATATCCCTCCATATGGGGTCGCCTTTTAAATGGATTCAAGCACCCATCTCCAACCATTCTAGCAAACTCATAGAGGGCACATGATAATAGCATCCGAAGAAGGAAATGGTTGCCAAATACTAAAGGGATGTGGCAAAAAGAAACGATCGACCCGCCCGTAAGGGGCATCAAGCGCCAAGGGAATCCGAAGAAAGAAACAGGAAATCCCATAAAGACACGATGCCACAAAAGAAGGCCCATGTCATCACCGATTGAGGATAATGAAGTCACCAGCCGCACCGATCAGGTATATTCTCAATCCCTCTGCTCCATTTTGTGTGATCATACTGGTTATACAACCAATAACGATCACACGAAGGGCAGCTGTGAGAATGAGATTTTTTACTAGCTTGGGCGTTTGATGATGATGGCTTTTCGAGATTTTTATCCTTGAATTAAACCATTTTTGATTATCTGAAGATATCCAAATGAGAATGTTTAATGTTCCTCGTCACCAACTTATGTTAAGGACTTAAATTTTTAAATTAAATCAACAAAATAAATAAAAAAATATAAAATATAAAAAATATCGAGAAAATCCCTATACAACTGGGCTTGCCGGACTGTTGAGCCTAGCAAGTCGACTCACTGGGAATCTCAGCAAGACCCTCGCTGCCTCATTGGAAATTCCAACAAAGCTCGCTGGAAATTTCCAAGGAGCTCGGGTTTTTCTCTATAAATTCAGGGTCTTTTTTGGATTGAAGGGATCCCAAAAATTTCAGAAAATGTTTTATTTTCTCAAGAAAATAGCAAGAAAAGTTATAAAAATATTTTCTTTCAAAAATTCTTTGAATATATTCGGATCCAAAACACGATTGGATTTCGAACCTTATGATTTTCAAATCAACTTTCTTCCATTTCTTTTTCTTCCAAAATCCTCAAATATTCTTGGGTCTACAACAAATCTAGACCCCAAATCTGAATTATCTTTGGGATATAAATAAACATTTATTTTCCACACAAACACAACTAAAAAATGAACGAAGAACGCTCCCGGGAATCAAACGAATACGCCGAAGTGGATTCACTCTGAAAGGGTAAGCCTCTGAGTTCCTAGAGTTGTTTCATCTTGTGTTTCCTATGTGTTTCCTATGTTATTTTACATGTTGACCTAGGAAAATTTTTACTTTTTTATTATGTAAATATCAATTTAATATTTCTTCTTATTTTCTATTTCTTTTAATTTAGGAAAATGACATAAGTGTTAATATGCATAATTAAGAAATAAGGTTTTCTGTAGATGTAATATAATGTGATCTAATAAGAAATAAGCAACTTATCCTGAACCCAAATTTCTCTGTCTAAGTGGGCCTTCCCCCGGATGTTAAGCCTCATAGGACTCTAATTCATAGAAAGAGCTAATCCAAGTACCGACTCTACACTGAGAGATGGCAGATTCGGTTTTGACCAATCTAAAATGTTTCTCACTTTCTCTTTCAAACTTTCTAGGTCCCCGACCCGGTACATTTTATTTTTAACAAAAACACCCCGGTGGACCGCGCCTCTCATTCGCGTGCTCTCAGCCCATCGCACTTCGTGTCGTCCACTCACACTTCCCTAACCAGAGGGGTTAAGGGGGTGCAGGATGGGTTTGAAGAAGAGGGTGATTCAGAAGAATTTATAGTTAAAGAAATATGGGAATGGTTTTCTTGAGTGGAATAGAAGGTACAAGGGATGTACAAGGAATGGTTTAGGTTTGAGTTTTGATAAGTGTAAAAATACACTTATTATCTTGATATTTTTACTCATAAAACGATGTGGTTTAGAGTCATTTTATACTTCGTATAAAAAATTTCATGTGGTATGTAGTTGTTTTTTATGCAAGTGCAGAAACTAGGTGAATCTTAGGAGTGAAATGATTGAAGATGGAATTCTATGCAAAATGAGTGAAAAATGTGAAAAAAGATGCATGGAATGAATGGAATTGGCTTAGGTTCGAAGTTGTCAAAAATCAGTAAAGTTACAAAGAATGAGAAAAGCATAAGTCACAGCTATGTCACGATCGTCATTCCTACTCACAATTAGCCAAATCACGCCCACGACTACCTATCACGATCGTGACTTATCATTCTTCACAAACAGTCAGTTACCAACTTACATTCACGATTGAGACATGTATGTCACACTGGCGAATCAATATGGGGTTTAACTAACTCTTCTTAACTTCTAACCGCCGGATAAGAATGATCAACCGCCATCAACTGTCAAACGAAGAGACACCTTTTAGAGACAATGTAGCCATGAAAAGGTGCCTATCCATTAAAGATAAGGATGAAATCTTGCATCCAATCACATGAAGATGATGCAACCCTTCACCAATGGACATGACTATTCGTTTGGATAAACGCAACCTTTCACACTCTATAAATAGAGGTTCAAATCAACCATTTCATGTAGCATGATGATGGTAGCACAATAGAAGCGGTGATAGCATAGATAAAGATTGAAAGTTATTTAGATTTCGCTAAGTTCAAAGTGTTAGAGAGAAAAATGTATAAGTAATTCGATTCTTGTTTCAATCACTAGATTTCTTCACAAAGTTGAGCGATTGTTGTAAGAGTGTAATTGCAAAGCACTTATCAATAAAAGTTTCTATTTTTCAACATTCATTTGTTCGATATTCACAAGGAATAGCATCCTAACAAAGGTTTTGTATGAGTCGAGACCGAATTCAAAGTAGACGCAGGAATTGTTGAAATTGACGACTCCCATTAAAGAATGGATACGGTTTGATCAACTTTAGCTTTCACTTGCATACCTTACAACTTTACTTTTTTTCTACTTATACTTTCTAATTTGAAGTTTATGATATGTCTATGTGTCATAACGAGTATTTCATCTTACATCATTTATATTAATGAAGTTGTATGCTTTCGAGTTGACTTTAGGAGTAGTTTTGAGGTTAATAAGATTCTATATAATCACTGGATCTGTGATTGTAACGCTATTTAGTGAGCCAACATTTTTGGAGTGGTAACTTGCTAAATATGGCTATGTGAGAGCGACCCAACTAAGCATAGTATTATTGTAGTCCAGGTTTCTATAAGCATCATAATTCGTTTACCCTAGATTTAGAAAAGTCATTTAATGTATTGCTCTGCGATGAATTATATGATATTTGGGCTTCTCGAACCGAGTTAGTTGAAGTTATCTAGTGCGTAATTTGCATATTTTTCTCCACTATACTTGTTCTTAGGGAATATCTATATGATTTGTATTTTCTTTAATCTATTCATACATTTGTCCATTCATCAAACTACCATTCAAAATCTTCAACTTATTTTATTTTCTTTTGTTCCGTAACTCTAGTTGATTTTTAGAACTGAATTCCTTCCATGTGGGATCGATATCTTTTAAAACTACATCGCAAATGTATACTTGCAGTTATCATCATTTTTCTATTTGATAAGTGGTAATGACAACATCTATTCATATTTAGAACTTTTATATTATCAGTACAAAAGTGGCGAACAAGTTGCCGGGGAAGGCAAGTGCGTTCTAGAAATCAAATTGCCGGAGAACGGGAAATTATATTTATGTGTCAATAGATTTATTTATTTTTATTTTTATTTTTATTTTTAGTTTTAAGTATTTATATTTTGTTATTAACATATTTTTCTTGCATATTCATTGAGTTTTCTTTCTAACGTGTGTATACCAAGTGCACGTAGTTCGGGAGAAAGTTTGACATCTTTCAAATCAGAAATAGAACAATTTAGTAAGCAAAGAAAATGGATAAATAAGAGACAAAGAAAAAAGATGGCTGACGAAGAACAACAAAATGTTGATCAACCTCAACCAAGGCTCATGGATTATGTCATTCCGACCATCAACGGTGACAATCAAGGAATTGCTGGACCACCAAAATTAAAGCAAATTAGTTTGAAATCAAGCTAGCATTGCTTCAAATGATCAGCAATAATGTGCAATACTACGGTCTACCCAATGAAAATCCAAATGCTCACATTGCAAACTTTCTAGAAGTCTGTGATACTTTCAAAATGCCCAATGTTCCTGATGAAGCAGTTAAACTTAGCTCATTTCCATTTACGCTCCGTGACAAAGAGAAAGTTTGGTTGAATTCATCACCCCCAAATTCAACCACCACTTGGAATTAATTAGCACAAGCCTTTCTGACTAAATACTTTCCTTTAGCCAAAACCGCAAGACTCATTAAAGAAATCACTTCCTTTACTAAGAAAGATAGTGAATCCTTGTACGAAGCCTGGGAATGTTATAAGTAACTTCAGTAAGTTTGTCCTCATCATGGTTTACCCTAGAATGTGATTCTGCAAACTTTCTATAATGGAATAAATCATGCAACAAGAGGAGCGATTGATGCTATGGTTGCGGCTTCTCTTATGAAGAAGACTAGTTAATAAGCCTTTGATCTTTTGGAAGATATGGCAAATAACAATAGTATGTGGCCAGTGGAGAGAGCACAAGTAAGTACTACTAATCCTACTCATTCGCATGCTGCATTTACATCTTCCAGTTCAGTTAAAAAAGGTCAATGAATTAGACCATGTTTCTGTTATGCAAGCGCAAATATCAGCATTATCTCATAAGATAGATAATATGCATATAAGTAAGAGTAACCCTTTGACATGTGAAAATTATGGTCAAATAGGACACATTGCTTTTGAGTGTAACTTTATGTGTGGGGGAGGAATTAAGTTACATTCAAAGACAAGGGAATTCTTATGGTAATAATGGAAATAATTATAGTTGTTCTAATTGGAAGTATGGTGATAATCAACAAAAGAATTATTAGAGTAATGAGAGAATAGGGCAATTAACAAGTAAGATAGATAAGTTTTTAGAAGAAGTTTGTAATAAGCAATCAAAGACTAAGGAATGTTACAAGAAGTTAGAGAATAAGATGGATCAGATGTTTAAAAATCAATCATTTTCTATTCATAATTTGGAGATACAAGTTGGACAATTAGCGAGTGCTATTCCATCTAGAGGAAAATGCCATTTACCTAGTAACACAGAAGGATATCCTAAGGAAAATGTGCATGCTATAGCCCTTCGTAGTGGTAAATTACTAGATAAATTAAATCCTTCGGGTATGCCTGCTAATGATGTTGTCGAAGTGCTAGATGATTATCTGAGTAAATCCAATGATAAAATAGGAGTGGATGAACAACTTAATTCTGAAAAGGTTAATCCCCCTCAACCACCATTTCTAAAGAATGAAGAAGAACCATGATGATAAGCAATTCATCGAGTTCATCAACAAACTCAAAGGTCTGGAAATCAATCTTCCATTCATTGAAGCCATTACACAAATTCCAAACTACGGTAAGTTTATTAAAGAAATTTTATCTCGTAAGTGTAGTTTAGAAGGAATATCGAAAATTTCTTTAACTGAAGATTGTAGCAAAATAATAAATGCTACAATGCCCACTAAACTTAAAGATCCAGGAAGTTTTACAATACTATGTAAACTTAGAAACATTTCCTTTCCAAAATGTTTAGGCGATCTTGGGGCTAGTATAAATCTTATACCTTTATCGATCTTCAAAGAGTTGAAGCGTGATGATGAATTTAAAAGGACAAATATGGTTTTGCAATTGGCTGACCAATCTATTAAACGTCCTTATGGCATAATAGAAGATGTGCTAGTTAACGTGGATAAGTTTGTTTTTCCGACAGACTTTGTTTGCTAGATTTTGCATATGATGAAAAATATAATCTTAGGAAGACCTTTTATGCATACTGGCAAAGCATTGATAGATGTGTCGGAAGGTAAAATTAAGTTAAGGATAGGTGATGAAACTATTGAATATAATATGGATAAAGCTTATAAATATCCAATGGATGATGACATATGCATGAAACTTGACTTGATCGATGCTTGCATTCAAGAAGTTGTCAAGTTAGATTTCATCCATGAATATGAAGTCAAGGAGTTTGGAAACTCCATTGGCACTTAAATCTCTTATCTTTTCCAATATATATTGTATATTAATATATTTTTATTTTGTTTTGTGTGTGTTTTTAAGTTAGTGTTGATTTAAAATAAAAGAAAAGAGAAAAGTTTTTGGATTTTAAACATTTCGCACTCGTGAATAGAGTTGTCAAAACATTCTGTTTCTGTCTAAGTGAAAATCACGATCGTGACTATCCTTCCCGATCGTGACATGTGCGATTTCACAGCAGTCATTGCTGTAACGTCTCTTATTCTAACGGTTATATTTGATATATATCCGTTGAAAAAGTAACATATCCTATTTTCTATATATATGTAACTATTTTCCTAGTTGATTTTCACAAATCAATCACTCTTTTCCACAATCTTGCAAAGCATTTTCTCTGTTTTCCCCAAATCAAAACACAAATCTTTCTTCCAAATTCCTGAATTAAATTCGATGGCTCCAAAGAAATCGGCAACAACCAAAGGAAAGAATAAATTGGTCAATCAACAAACCAAGTATGTATTTCCCTTTTCGATCTATGGTGAAGAAGAAGTTGAGAGATACATGATGCTGGAAGGTACACTCTTCTATGATCCTACTTTTGAAATTGATGCTGGAATACATACGGAAGTAGAGGAATACTTTTTGAATTTTGGGTTGGAAAGCTTTGTGAACATGAATTTTTCGTTTAACGCGGAACGGGCCCTCGAGTTTCTGGTTACTGTTAAGGAGGATGGGAATTTTCTCAAAAGGAAATTTAGGAATGAAGGGGAAGAATACAAGTTTACTTTAATGGATTTATTAAGTGGTTTATTTTGGGAGAAACCTATGAAGAAATTGAAAAGGAAGATGATTATGATCTAACGAGTGTATGGACTGAGTTAACGGGATTGGATCGATATAATGTCAAAAACTCATCCAACAAAAACATTCGGAGTAGCAGCCTTCTTTACCTTCACAAGTTTATCTCTCAAAGTCTTTTCTTCCGACACAAGACTACTAAAGTATCGATGAAATATTTGGTTATATTGGAGTGTGCCGTTTCACAATTAAGGCCAAAGTTTTCGATGTACATGATGGAATCCTTCACTAGTCTTACTACACATAAAATGGCTAGAGTTGCAGGTGTAAATACAATTTGCAGAATTATTTTGGGAGCGAAGAACCAACTGTCATACCGATATAGTCCTAGAGAGAAGTTCAACTTTATGGGAGGAGTTTACATGAAGAGAGCGAGATTAGTCAAAGAAGAACAAGGGAAATTTACATTTTTACTGTATGGAGTAAGGGTTAGGAAGTTAAGAACGATAGAAGAATCTACTTCTCGAGAGAACCAACCCGATGAAGGCATTAAGGAAGTTCAAACCAGAAGTAGTGAAACGAGACAAGTCTTCGAGAGTACACATGCTAATGAAGATACTTGGAGAGGGAAGTTCATGAACAATGTCAATCAAGCATGCTTTGATATTGCTTCCATACAACAAGATGTTCGTCAACTCCAAAATCCAACATTTCTTTGAATCAGAAGTTAAGTTCGTACTTCAAGAAGCAGAATATGGATATCTCACCAAGTCCTCCAGATTCTAGTTCGGAAGAATGAATTAACCGGGCTCAAATTTCTTTTTTGTTTTATTTTTATTTTCTTTTCATTTGTGTGTTTTGTGTTTTTGTTTTTAGTTAAGTATCTCACAACAAGGACATTGTGTTCTTTAGTGTGGGGGTGAAAGGCACTTGTAAAAAATAAAAATCTCGACAAAAATAAATAAAATTGAAGAATGAAAATTTTCTTGATTTTGTGTTGTTTATACATTATCCATACCTATACTACACTAGCATATGTTCCAAGGTTATTGTCAGTGTTAGGTATTATAAGTTCGATGTTGGTGTAAATTTTGAACAAAATTTTTGTTTCGATTTTGAGCGCACTTTGAGAGTGTGAGCGCTTTAGTAGATTGGCACAACATTTAACATTCGGCAAGGATGAGTGGTGAGTAACATTCAATAGCAACATTCCAAGTAAGTTTCGATATATATTTCAATGCAACATGAATTAGTATAAGTGTGAGTGGACGACGTTCTCCTCGTCGGCCCCGTGAGATGGGGCGTGGGGTTTTCAAAAATGTGTTGTGGTTGTGGAAAGGATTCCAAAGACTCGAGGTCTAATCCTCTAATCTAATTTAATCTATCTACATCCAAAAAGGTTAGTACGAAATATTTTCATAACACAAATACGTGCCAGTGCACCAAATATGTTCAATTTGAGTATTTGGAAGACCTGTATGGTCTAATTAAAAAATGGTGACAAAGTTTCGTGATTTTTGTTGTAAAAATAATCCATTTTTATACAATTATGTTGCTCATTTTATTAATGAAAATGCCCCATGTAAATTTTGTTGGGTCTGTTATCCAGGAACCGGGGTTCCTTTCGTGGGGGTTTCCTAAACTTAATTATTCATAAATAAATGGAAGTAATAAATAATTCTAGGCCCATGAACATAATCATTATCTTTTGTATATATTCAGAGGAAATTCAAATATAGGGGAAACCGGTATTTAGATTTTCTCTCAGAATATATCCAAAAGATTAATATAAAATTATTATATTCATCTTGATATGTTTATGTAAATAAATTATTTTTGTTAATTAACACATAATTAATGCATAATATATAAAAAAAAAGAGGTAACGTAGACGTCGGTGTCGGCATTGGTAAAATTATTGGTAATTTCAGTATCAATGTTGGTAATGTCAGTACCGACATCGTAGGTCCAGACCTGCAGAAAACACAAAAAAAAACAGCACAAACAGCAAAATAAAAATCCAAAACATCAAATAATCATAACTTTTGGTATACTTAACCGATTTAGATGATCTTTATTATTCCAGAAAACTCAAGATGTGTAGAATATGTTTATGTAAACAAAATACTCAAAAAGATTTGAAATCATACCGCAATTCCAGAAAAACAGATTGATGTGCAAAATAACGGAAATTACCGAAAAGAAAATAAAAATTCAAAAAAGAAAAGCGTATAAATGTAAGCACAAACTCTAGGAACTCAAAGGCTTACCCCGTAGTTGAGAATCCACTTCTTCGAGATCTGCAAAGTTCCTCCGGGAAATCCTCCTCATTTCTTTGGTTGGTTGACAAGGTAGTTTGGCTTGAGAAAATCGAGCAATGGGGCAAGTGTTGCTCCACAAACTTAAAGTGAAATGATTTTCGTGTAGTTAGGGATTATGTTATTGGATTATTTACTAAGTTTTATTGATTCTAGACTTAACAAATGTGATGGAAAGTAGATTAGTCATCCATATGAACTAAGGACGTGATTATGCAAATTATATTTGTTTTTGTGAAATGAACTCCCTTTTTCTAAAAATATACTGATATTCTCCACTTTTTTATGGTCCTCTTCCTCCTAAAATGCAGAATGTGAACCTCCTTTTATAGTGAGCTCCCTTCAATCCAAGTCAAGAAGCCTACACTTAGGCTTTTTGACATTTTCACCATTTTCTCTCCACTAATGTCACTTCTAACATTATGGAGTGACTTTTCCAGCCACCTTAATAGTGAGGTAGGTGATTGGTGTCAATTAGTGGGGTTATGCCAATAATTTCCGGAATTCTATAATTATTTTGCTGCTATTGTCATAGAAACATCGGTATCGATGTCACAAAATGACATCGGTACTGACGTAATATCGGTACCGATATCACAACATTGCTGCCGATGTTAGTGACATCGCTACCAATATTACAATGTCGGTACGATGTAAGTGACATCGGTGTTGATGTTGGACTTTTTTTCTGACTTCGGTTCAAATTGGACTTTGGTTACTGATGAGGTGGCCTAAAAAATCTAAGGTTGGTAAGAAACGAGGAGTGCTTCTCCCGAGGACCTTCAAGACCTTGTCAAAGTGGAAGACTAGAAAAGGAAAATAAATTACAGCTTCATCATCGAACTCGTGAGTGGGAATCAAAATCTCTTGCTCACAATAAGTCATATAGTTTTAGTTTAATGCTACCGATAAGTTTTGAGTGGAGTAATATCTAGTAGTGTTCTTACTATGATTTTTATATGCTATTCTCAAATTCATCCTATAAGTATTGAGTATGTTTAAAGTGAAGGGAAACTATAGCTATAATACTTTGAAAGTGATCAATAAAGGATGAGGGTATTGAGAGAAAATATCAAAAGAAAGAGAGGACAACCAATGAGTTATGCAAAAGGTGAGGAATGGTACGGAGCAGAAACTGCAACCATTCAATGAGTAAAAAAAGTAGCATAGCACGAAAAATGGGTGCAAAGTACAAATCTGTACTTCAAAAACATATGCTTAAAATGAGAGAAAGTGGTATGGAGCATAAAATGCAACCACTAAAAAAAGAGGAGAGTGGTATGGAGCATAAAATGCAACCACTAAGAGTGTTTTTAGCATCCTAGGTTACCTAAAAATGCCTTGAGGTAAAACTTTCCAAAGTGTACTCCCTTTGTCCTTTGTCCTTTATACTTTATACTATACTTGAGAGAAGAAAATATTCGAGTAAGCATATAACACTTATATGAAGACGTTATTCGGTTGACTCTCCATTAAGAGCAAAGGTATGCAACTGGACTATATAACATTACTAATTTGTGGGAAATTTGGAACCTTTACTTGAATCTTATACAACGTGGGAATGTGATACTCACTACAATAGTCTTTCGCCAAATGAGGTACGAACTTGATTACTTATTTATACACTTCTATTGTGTTTACCTTGAGGACATGGAAAAAGTTAAGTGTGGGGGTGTGATAAGTGTATAATTACACTTATTATCATAACATTTTCAATCATAAAATGATATGGTTTTGTTATACTTCATATAAAAGATTTCACGTGGTATGTAGTTGTTTTTTATGCAAATGCAGAAACTAGGTGAATCTTGGGAGTAAAATCATCAAAAGTGGAATTCTATGGAAGAAGAGTGAAAATGGTGTAAAAAGTTGTGTGGAACACAATGATTTGGCTTAGGATCGAAGATGTTAAAGATTGGCAAATTTGTGAAGAAGGGACATGAGGAAAAAGTCATGTCACGATCGTGACATTTATTCGCGATCGCGAGTTATCACTCTTCATAAACAGAATACTGCCAATCAATGTTCACGATTGTGACATGTGATTCGCGACCGTGACTTGTGATGGCTATTGGTTATCTCTTTTCAACTACTAATCGCTAGATAACCACCATCAACTGCCAACTGAAAAGTCACCCTTTGAAAGTCAACCAATCATGAAAAGGTGCATTTCCATTGTGGATGAGGATGAATCTTTTCATCTAATCATATTGAAGCGATGCAACCTTTCGCTAATGGACACGACTCTTTGTTTGGATAGACACAACCCTTCACACTCTATAAATAGGGTTCCTAACTCAACCATTTTCGTGTGTGGGATGTGTGACAACAAGGAGATGGAATGAATGGTAGTATGCGTGATACACATTAGAGAGTGAAAATATCTAGATTTCGCTACGTTCAAAGTCTTAGCGAGAAAAATGTATAAGTGATTCGATTCCTATTTCAATCACTATATTTCTACACAAATTCAAAAGTTTGTTGTATGAGTGTAATTGAAAAGCACTTATCAATAAAAATTTTCATTCTTCAAAATTATTTTATTCGAGATTATAAAGAATAGCATCCTAGCGGAGGTTCTGTACGAGTAGAGATAGGATTCAAAGTAGACACAGGAATTGCAGGAGTTGACGACTCCCATTAAAGAGTGGATACGGTTTGATAAACTTTAGCTTTCACTTGCATACCTTACAACTTTACTTTTTTTCTGCTTATACTTTTTATTTTGAAGTTTATGATATGTCTATGTGTCATAACGAGTAATTCATCTTGCGTCATTTATATTAATCAAGTTATATGCTTTTGAGTTAACTTTAAGAGTGATTTCGGGGTTAACAAGATTGTGTACAGTCACTGGATTTGTGATTATAACACTATTTAGTGAGCCAACATTTTTAGAGTGGTAACTTGCTAAATATGGTTATGTGAGAGCGGCCCATACTAAGCATAGTAATATAGTCATAATTCGTTTACCCTAGACTTAGAAAAGTCATCTCATATTTTGCTTTGCGGTGAATTATTGAATATTAGGCGTCTAGAACCTTATTTGTTGAAGTTATCTAGTGTA
>CATIWQ010150018.1:0-13703 GCA_949673415.1 Euphorbia schlechtendalii | reverse complement strand
GCCGTGGACTGTTATTTCATGATCTTAATGGTTTTTGTAATTATCGTTTTAGATAGCTTCGTCTTTTAGTTTTTCAGCTTACTTTTCTTCTTTTCGTTGTATCAACTTTTTTACTTTCTATTAATAAATTTTATTTAGGGGGGTTGTTCGGAGTGGGGAAGGGTGGGTCCCCCCATGATGGGAATTCCTTGGCCTGCCTTCGGGTGTGGGCTGTAAGCGGCGTTCTCATTGAGGGACTAATGTCACCCTCGCTTCTTTCTTCCTGTCCCTAATCTTTAAAAAAAAAAATTGATATAGTTGTGTTATAATTATTTGTATTTAATTAAGTATGTGTTTTAACTATGTGACAACTATAAAAGAGCTATAAAATAAAATATGTATCGGTAAAAGAAGTTCGGAAAAAGTATAGAATAATGAATTTTATTTTGAAAGGAAACATAAAGATGAAGAAAACATTCAAAAGCGGCATGTTGAAAAAATAAACAGTTTGTGAAATAAATAAAAAAAAAGAATGTAAAAATGTAAATAAGAATACTTTATAAGGTAAAGCTTCCAAATGAATTATTGGAAATATACTAATTATGTAAATTACCCTTAAAAAAACTAACCTCTACATTTTTTACGTGTAATCAAACACTTTATCTTTAGTTAGAATTTCTTACGAAGCGACCAAACATATCATATATATCCAAAAGGGAAAGGAAAAATCATATAATTAAGAAGGATAAAAGAATAAAATTTATCCTTGTAGTATTTGTAAGAATGGCTGAGATTTGATTTGTCTATTTTCTCTCACATATATATTTATAAATAGTTAAATACTCATTTTCTCTTAATGTATTTGTATCTTGAAAATTACTTTTACAAAAGCAATAAGAAAATCCTAACCGCCATGACGTAGCAATGTTTTTATATCGAACCACTTAAAATCTGTCGGGTTATTTATTCTTCTTTAATTTCTTGTTTACTTTTTCATTTATCTTTGATTACTGTGATTGTTTATATCCCCAACAATTGGTATTAGAGATTTGGTTCTAATCACAATAATGTGTCTGACATCTAAAATGTAAAGATTTCTATCGATAATATTGATAAGAGTGATTATGGTTTCCAGAAGATGCAAAAGAAAGATTTCTTGTATCAAAAAATCTCCATGAGCCGCTGTCAGGTAAAACATGATGGCATGAAATAATTTAATTACAAGTTATAGTATTAGATTTGGATCCATGGGGTATCTCAGGATTTGCATAATTAGGCAATACACGTGGATAGTACAATTGTATGTTGAGACTTATTGTTTGTAAAATAGAATATGGAAAGAATAAAATATGTAATTCAACTTTGCGTTTTAAAGTAATATTTTACCTGGTTGACCATGTAGCTAATCTGCTTTTTAAAACAAGGTGAAGGACCAAACTAAGAATTGATTTCTAACGCTTGGCCAAATACTGAGTATTGACCCAACAGGCCAAACTAGATAGGTCCTTAATTTATTGTGCCAAACCCATATATTAATTCTTAGTTTATGTTGCACGAGTATGTAGTTAAAATAAAGACCCAAGTTGCAAGATTATATAAATTATCGTTTTTTTAAATGAAAAGGACTGTTGCCGGGCGCTAACGTCGAGCATCCCAAGTAGGTTGGCATACCCAAAACTAGCGACCAAACAAGGCCAAATCTTTATTGAATAAAATGAGCTGAAATTCTCAAGGAGAGAATGACAACTTAGTTACAAAAGGAGCCTTAAATTTACGAACAAGTCTGAGATTGAAAAGCATAAGCTACGTCTATTACAACGAAAAATAAACCAACATAAATGAAAACTTGAAAGAAAAATGTCTTTGTGATCTTGAACACCTTCGAATATGAGTTTATTACGTCTTTTCCATAGAAACCATTTTATGATGAACCAAAGAGACATCCTAATTTCCGAACTAATTCCAGGACGGAATAGCGTTTGCCAAATATCAAAGAGACCTATTAGGGAATTCGGGAGAGGCATAAGGATGCCTAACCGAGACAACAACTCATGCCAAATGCGCTAACTTGATCGGCAAAGGAGAAACAAATGATCATTAGTTTTGTTTTCTGTACCAAATGGGCAAGTGACTTCTGCTACCTAATTACATACTCTTGAAAACAAAAATGTATGTGTCGAGATTCTGCCATGGAAAAGTTTCCAGTCAAAGAACTTGATTTTTGGAAGAAGGCATGCACTTCAGATGACGGTAAAATCAAGCATCAGTTGTGGCCAATGCAGCGAACTATAAAAAGCAACACAAAATGAGGCTGTCGTGTACATTTTTCGCTCACCTAAATTCCAAACGAAAGAATCCTGGTTTGTCCCGAAACTTGGCATTGCATCAGCAGCAGAAAACAGCCCCCACTTTCCTCCCATGCCGGCCGAATCAACCAAGGAACCTCCGTATTAAATACACGAAGAAACTATATAATTCAATAACTAAGTTAAATGGCAACTGTATGATATAATTAAGGCATATAACTTGTCTCATATTCTATGTTGCTCGGGATCTAACTTTGAAAAGTTTCCCGTAACTAATAATTTGACTTAAAAAATGCACATGTTTACTCATAAACGTTGCATGTTAGCTTCTGGCTAGTCGAATATTCGAAATAATATTTTGCTAATTTTTTTTTCTAACTAAAAAATGACACATAGTTTTTAAGTAGTGAACTGGTGCACTTTTATCAAGTTGAAAGAGATACCTAGTCCTTTTCAAAGTTCAAGGGACAGTAAATAATATGAGACAAGTTAAGAGAGCTGATGATGCATTAGCACTGTAACTAATGTTTTTTAGTTAAGATTATAAGGGATTGCTGTAGGAAAACAACGGTTTGGATTCTCTGCTCTCCTTTTATAATCTATGTGGCACGGAAACAGAAACGGAAACTGACACGGAAACCGAAATGGAAACGGGGAAACGCCCTTTCTAAAAAATATAGGTTCGGAAACTGTGGGGAAACGCGTAAATAATAAAAATTTAAGGGTATATTCCTAAATATGAAAAATATAAAATTTCGTACATATTTTCATTCTTATATAAAATACTAAAAAAACATGAATTTTAAAATAAATTTATTGATTACACAGCAAATCTGCATGAGTACTGACTATTTCAAAACATTAAACAATAGTAAATATGGTTATCGAACAATAAAGTTTCATGAAATCTTAAAGTTATGTCATATTTACTAAATAATAATAATGTAAGTATATAATATGGAATAAAACAAGTTTTTATAATATAATAATATTATGATTAATATAAATAATGAATTGAGGTTTTAAAGTCTTAGTAGTTTGAATATATTAGAAAGTTTAGTTTTGTGAATGAATTAAAATTGGGTATTTCGATATAAGGAATTGCTAGGAAACGATTTCCGGAATTTACGGAAACAAGTTTCCAACTTTCATTAATTGCAGAAACGGCTCGGAATCGTTTCGTGGGTGTTTCCTAGGGTTTCCATTTCCGAAAACGGATGGGAAACATGGAAACGGCATGTCACAGGAGTTTCCATGCTTCCCACCATCCATTTTTGTATTGAGGGTGCAGAAACTATAAAATGTTCTTTGCAGTCTAAAAGACTACAGCGAAAAACGAAAGGGGTAGAAACTACGTACCGTCAGTATAAAACCAGGTGACAACGGCATCTTGCTTGCCAAATTCATCAACATGAAGGTCACAGCCACGGACTTTGTCAGTCATAATACTAACATGATGTGTTCTGTTACCAAACACTTGATGAAATTTTTCAGCTGAAGACTTAATCTCTACTTCTGCTACCATTTTCTCTTCAGAAGAACTTATTTTTATTTCCTCTCCTTTTTACTTAACTTTGTTCTTTAATTGCTAATGCTTGTTGCAAATTTGCTAAGGATTTCTTGCCATTTTAAATACAATAATTGGGCCCACATAATTATTTTGAAAAGATAGACTTTATTTTTTAATTTTCATACAGTTAAATGGTTGCATTAAAATTTCATACGGTCACATTATATCTATATTTTATTGCCATCATCATGCACAATAGTTTGTATGGCTGTCCAAATTTGCAAAATACAGCTTATGCTCTTCTTCAAAAGCTTCTATTTGGCCCTTTGCTCTTTTAACTATTAATTATAATTTTTTTTTAATAAGATTAGGGATAGGAAGAAAAGAGCGAGGGTGAAGTGCATCCCTCAGTGAGCCGTCACTTACGTAACACCACCCGAAGGGCGAAACTGGAAGGTTACACCATGAGGGGACACTGCCTTTTCCCACTCCTCAAAACCCACCTAAAAATTATTAAAAAGAAAAGAAAAAATAACAAAGAGATACAAAAGGAATCCAATGGTCGGCCATTACAAGTGGCCTCCACTAAAAGAAACAAAAGCAACTAAACTAGTTGAATCTATAGTTAACTCTATTCACTCTATCAAGAACAAAAATAGGAAAGAAGAAATTCGGTATATTGTCCCAAGTCTAGGAGGATTTCATGATTCTACCGTAGGCCGCAAGAGCGTCTGCAATGCGATTCCCTTCTCTATATATGTGAGATACAACGAGTCTAAGATTGTTCATCTTGGCTAAACATTCTTTCCAGGCTGGCCGAATCAACCAAGGAGCCTCCATGTGCCTATTGCAGAGCAATAAAACAACATACATTGAATCACTTTCAAGCCAAACGTAATGCCAACCCTTATGATGTGCAAAATTAATTGCATAAATCACTGCCTTTAACTCAGCAATAAACGAGTACGTGACGCCTATAGAGAATGCAAAACAATGGAGCACCTCATCATTTTCATTTCTAAATCCAATCCTTCGGGGGGGCTGTCCAACGAATAGGTATAATCCTTGGGGCACTGCTGTAATGGGGCTAAATCGAAAGAGATCTCAAAATATTTCTTTCTATCGTCGAGTTCCACACATTACCATTTCCAAGCTTATCCATTTAGCGCGAAACTGCCCATAATATGTGAAAAGTATGGTTAATATTCAGCTGGATGTTGTCAAAAATACACATGTTCCGCGCATGCTATAACAACCAAATAATGGTTACGATCACGGAGTTCCATAGCGCTTCAATCTAAGTACAAAAGTGTTGTATCCTTGCCAAGTCTACAACATCTATCAACCTCCCATTTAAGTTAATTGATCTTCCAAAAAGAGAGCTCAATGCATTCCAACATTGTCTCGCAAAACAACAAGAGACAAAAAAGTGATCAAATTGTTTCACAATTACAAGAGCAAAGTGCACAAATTGAAACCATATTTATACCTTTCCGTTGTAGCACATCATGTGTAGAAATATACCTCATGATTGCCTTCCATGCCACCAAAGAATGAGATGGTGCTATTATTTTGTGCCATAGCCTTGTAAACCGAATACTTTGTTGCTCCTTCGTTTGAAGCCAACGGTAGAAAACCTTTCCCGTGAAAGATCCATTGATATCCGGCATCCAAATCATTTTATCCCTGCTTCCCAGTCGTTGTAAAATGCATTGGAAACGAATAATTTCATACACGGACCGAATAGACTTCCAAATGCTAGAGTTGTGAATAATTCTTCGCTATTGAGAGTTGTGAAAGAAACGAGAATTCAGCAGCCTTTTTACACTCGATTAGGCTCCATGAAAGTTTACCCAACATAGCAATATTCAAATCTTCCACAAATTTTAAAGCCAGCCCCCCACAACTAATAGGTTTCTTGCATTTACTCCACGGGGCTCTTACAATTTTCCTTTTATCAATAGAACCCATCCAGATAAAATTCCTCACTGCCTTTTCCAGCCGATTTAATAAGTTCTTAGGCCATTTATAAACCATGAAAGAATGAAGTAATGGGCTATTAATCACTGTTTGATCAAAAACATTTCTTCCCGCCACCGTTAATGCACTCCCCATCCATCTAGCAAATTTCAACACTATTTTATCAAGCGAATCGCAAAGGTTAGACGCCCTTGGTGCACCATGAAAAAGAGGCACACCCCAATAATTAAATGTAAGCTTGCTAATACGAATTCAAGTAAAGCTGGTCAACCTTGACGCCCTTGCTGAATTCACAATTTCACCAAAATAGATGCAAGATTTGCACCAATTAACCAGTTGCCCTGAGATGCTTCCATAATGTTTGAAAATTGCCTTTAACTATCTCATATTTAAGACAGATGCCACTCCATAAAGAAGAATGTTATCTGCATAAAGCATATGAGAAGGAAAAGGATAGTCTGCAATGTATTTCATTTGTTTCAATTTGCCGAAATGAACCATCTCCGTAATAAACCTACTCAAAAAATCCTCATCCAGAACAAATAGAATCGGGGATAGCGGGTCCCCTTGTCGCACCCCGCTTGAACATTTAAAATATCCCCTAGGACCCAGAGGTGTTAAAATGGGGATGCGGGAAGACTAAAGAATGCTATCAATCCATCCAACAAATGTCTCTAAAAATCAAAAAGCGGGTAGAATCGATCTCAAAAAGTCCCAATCAAGTGTGTCGAAAGCTTTCCGAATATCAATTTTATAGCAAAATTTCCTCCGAAGCATTTGTTATTCAAAAGATTAACACCTTCAGATGCAACGGCAATACATTCACTGATGCATCGCCCTCCAATAAATCCAAATTAGTTATCGGAGATAACATGAGAAGCGATCATGCTCAACCTCTCCGCCAAGATTTTTGTAATAATCTTAATCGTGAAGTTGCTCATGACAATCAGTCAGAAATCTTTAGCATGGACAACTCCTTCTTTCTTAGGAATAAGCATCATGAGATTTGAATTTAAACCCGGGAGAATAAAACCTGTGTCAAAGAACTGGTGGACCACATTAACAATGTTGTGACAAACAATATCCCAAGCAAACTTGAAAAAGGAACCT
This sequence comes from Euphorbia schlechtendalii, assembly GCA_949673415.1. Taxonomy (NCBI): domain Eukaryota; kingdom Viridiplantae; phylum Streptophyta; class Magnoliopsida; order Malpighiales; family Euphorbiaceae; genus Euphorbia; species Euphorbia schlechtendalii. Next base: position 6,818 of record CATIWQ010150018.1, on the reverse strand, counting down.
AAGAAACCATCCAGACCCGGTGCACTATTCTCATCCATATCCCACACCATCTTCTTGATTAGTTCTGAGTGAGAGCCGCATTCTCTTCCATGGTAAACGAAAGAGGAATGATCAAATTAATCAATTAATTATCCACCTCGATAGTGCTATTCTTGCTGAAAATTTGCTCATAATATTCAGTCATATGAGCTGCAATTTTATCAACATCACAAGTTAAAGAGACGTTAATCATCAAAGAATGAACCCCCCCCCCTCTAGACTTTTTGTAGTTCACCATTCTATGAAAGAAATTCATGTTTCGATCACCTTCTTTCAGCCATTGTATACAGCTCCTTTCTTTCAAATAAATCTCCTTATGACACAAGTGGAGATCTAAACAAGTGTGAGCATACCAGTCCCTGCACACGTTCTAACTCAGCTTCAACTCTAGCTCTCCGAATATTATCATCAAGATTTCAAAAAATTTCCTTATTCCATCGGCGAAGGATTAGACACAAAGTTTTAAGTTTAGTCAATATCAATTGATTAGGGGGAAAAGAAGGAAAAACCGAATTCCAGTGTTCCTGAATCACCTTTCTAAAACCATCATGAGTTAACCACATAGTCTAAAAATGAAATCTAGAAATGTTCGTAGCATTCGATCGCCACTCAAATAAAATTGGGTGATGATTGGAATAATGTCTAGCAAGGACTGAATAATGGAAAGCAAGACATGTAGCTGCAAGATTAGAACTAACCAATGCCCTATCCAATTTACAATCAACTCTTGCTGTTCCTTCTCTAGCATTAAACTAAGTATAAATCAGATTCGAAGTGTTCACATCCATAAGTTCATCCGTGTCTGTGCATGCTCGGAAATCATCACAAGACCTCTAATTAGGACGTCTTCCTTTCTTTTCATGAGCTCCAAGCACCGCATTGAAGTGGCCCATCCAAACCCAATCGCTACGCAAAGACACTGACGTAATAACCTCATAAAGCTCATGCCGCTTCCTCCTATTAACACTGCCATATACATAACCAACATTTAGCCCAGAGCTACTGAAATTAATTGTAATAGCTTGATCCGTTATGCAAGTAATATTCAACCTCATTCTAAGAGAAGTCAATTTGAAAATCCACATGGTTGAAGGGGTTTTATCAGTCAAAACCAATTTTACTCGAATTAGAGGACTTAATTTTGTCAAAGATAACCATCGGCTTCCCTAAATAAAGAAGAGCAGGTTTAGATTCAGAAACTAAAGTGAGAACATAGTTTTGTGTTTCCTTATTTCCGAAGGCCCTACAATTCAAATATAGTGCAATCATTGAGAAGTGGTTGAGTTCTGTCGCAAAATAAGCAACTTCATTTCTGATTTCCTGTTTCGAGCTTTCACCGTTTGCCAATCTAAATAATCCACCTTTTTAGTTATGTCAGCCAACGATTCTTTACCATGATTCACTCCTTTACCATTTATCAAATGAACTTTCAAATTAATTCCATCTAAATTAATAGCATTTTGGTGTGAAGCAGACAATTCCCCATACACAAGGTCACGTTCATTATCATGCACAACTAACACTTTGTTCAGACCATCCATCTTAGTTTCATCCTCTTCAATATCATCATTCCGTTCCTCCTCCTCTGAAGAGGCGATTTTCCCGAGGGAGTGGTGTTTTTTTAAGATGATTAAACACTGACAACACTAAAATCGTAGCGTAATTTCTTTCCAAAAAAATCTTCTGTAGTTACTTACTTCTTGAAAAAAACAAGCTATCTTGTTTAACTGCTATTTCATCATCAACAGCCTTGTCAGTGTGCTGTAATTCATAATTACTACTGCCCCCCTTTTGCAAAACTCTTTTCACAATTGGTTTCTTTCTAATGTTCGTATCCTTTGATTGAATTCCAGCATTATTTCATCTACAATGAAAAGCCTCATGACCAATGGAAGAGTAAATAGAACATAATGTAGGGACATTTTCACACTCATTGTTAATCCAAAATTTATCCGCATCCGTATCCACCCTAGTTTGGTCTTTCAATGGATTCTTAAGGTCCAAGTCCACTAAAATTCTATCATATTGACCTAGCTCCCCATCAATAGTATTTTTATCAAATTGTAAAGGAACCCCAATCCCCCTAGCAATGTTGGCCAAAATACGACGATCCCAAAATTCCCAAGGTAAACCAAATAAGCGGATCCATGCGTGACATGTTATCTGCTTGTGATTATTTGGATCAAATCCAGGAGTCCATGGAAAGAATCTCATGATCCTGGGATTAAGATTCATGCTACCCTTATTCCAAACTTTCTGAACTGCCTCTCACGAGTTCATCACAATGTGATAAAACCCCTTTCCTATTGAAATTAACCTCCAATCCATCGACCATCCCCAAGCCAAATTCAATTTAGCTTTTAGATCCCCATGCTTCCAGGGTTGCTCTCCTTTGGTATAGATAATTCTTCCAATTACCAAGAATTGACATGCTTTAAGCCTTTCCTCATAGATTTGTTGTAGAATGTGAATAGCTTTATAACCGCTACCAACATCATGAATCTCCCCCGAGGTTTGAAAAACTACGAGATTTGTTCTTCCATTACTGACCTGTGCATAAGATGGTAGCATTTTACTTTTAGAAAAGGAGGTGGCTGGTTCCTTATAACATCATTTCGGAGGAAAATATTGCTGATTAAAAAGATCAGCAATAAAATCAGCATTCGAAAAACTGGTATCCATGTTGCTAACGATCAATGAAACTGAAACCCTAGAAATCGAAAAAGAAAACATGCAAGATGATAAAGATGGATCGAAGTATGATCCAAAGAAGGTCAAGAACCAAGAATTAAGAAGAGAGATCTTGATTTCAGAATGAAGGGGAGCTAGACAGTTCACAAACAGTCTTGGTTTGTCTAGAAAAAGTGCTCGGTGGTAGCTAGGGTTTGCAAACCCTAGTAAACGACATTTTTATCGGAAGAACTATCTTATTAATTGAAAATATAACTTGCATCTGAATAACTATCTTATTCTTTAAAAATTAATTATAATTTTATTTCACTAGGATGTATACTAAAGATAAGTTCTTCTTTGTATATTTTGAGAGAGTACTTATCGATCTCACTTAACTTTTAACTCACAAAAATTAGAAGATGGCGACAGCCCCTAACCCCCGTCCTTTCCTACTCGTTCATCGTAGCCACCCAACAACCACAACTACCCCAACCACCCTAAACAACTTCCACACCTTAAACAAGGCCGCATCCACAAACCATTCCTCACCCTACAAACCTCCTTAGCAATACCTTCATTCACCTACAAACCCTAATTCCAAAAAGGGCATATTTTGAAAATATCCAAACTCTCAGGTTAAATTGGCTGTCATGCGTTCGGTCTTTGCCAAATACGGAGTCTCAAGTGCGGTTTACAAGGTGAGAAGGAGGAATGTGAAAAACCTAAACTTTGGCTTCATCACGCTTGATGGTTCGATCCCGGTTCATGATGCTCTTTATCGCCTCAATTCGGTTATTATTGGGAACATTCACCTACGCGCATTCAAAGCAATATTTGAACGTCCAATTCAGAATAATAAAACAGCACCCCCCATATATCATTCCATTACGACAACTACTGGCCCTAAACCTTTATTCTGTGATGCACCTTGTGATGCACGTTCTTATGCAGAGGTAGTTTCGAAATAGGGCTCATACTCGGTCCAAATTGATGATTCATTCCCAACGGCATCTTGGTCCCCTCTCCCATGCATGGTAAAGGTACGCAACATATCAATTATCCCAAGGCTCTTCAAAATTGTTAAAGATCACAATTTTGCGATGAAATTTATTGCACCACTTGGTGGAGATGGGGATGTTTTCTCATTCTTTTCAAAGGATGCTCTAGCGGCATTTATAGATAGTGACTGGCATTATTTGAATGACTTAATCTCTGAGGTCTCTAGTCTTACTCATGACTTTGCACCCACGGAATGTTTAATGTATGTTGACTTCATGGGTCTTCCTCTATCGTTGTTATCTTTGAGCTTGATGCACCGTCTTACTGATTTATTCTGAAATCTAATCCACATTGATTTTTATTTTGCATCATCGGAACGTTTAGATGTGGTGTCTTGCATTATTTCGGTTCCCTTGGGCATTGTTAATCACTCTTTCAAACTGAAGTTCAACAATAAAAGTTACAAGGTTTACGTGCAATTTAGGAAAGCTATTGCTTGCGATCATATTGGCAATACACCAATGTATGTTGTTCACGCTCCTCATCTGATGAGGATGTTGCACTTTTAAAGACCGAAACTATTGGTCAGAAGTTATCCACTTCCAATCGATGGGCTAGGGAGTCCATACCAAATGACAAACTAGCAGAACCGGGTTTCCCCACTTTTGCAGAATCATTAAATTGCACTAAGGACAATAGTCCAATTCCATTTTGACATGAATAATATCCAAATAGTGGGGATTGAGCATTCTATTTCAGCCTAGACTGCTTCTCTTCAAGTGGATAGTAGCACTTCTGCCTCTGGTCAATCTCCTTCTACTCGTAGCAGAGCTACGCTAGGTGGTAGTAGCATGCCCACTGCTACGTTGCACCATATCTCTGACAGATCTTCTTCCGACCCCGATATTCAAAACATGAACCGGATTATTTTACTATCCCATAATAGACCATTTAAAGAGAATGCTGGGATTTTCGAAATCAGAAAAACACTTGGTTTGTTCAAAGAAGTCATATTATTTTATCAACCACGGACTAAATCTCATCCTCTTAGTTACGAAGTGACGCTCTAGGATTTATTATTATGTTTTCTATGACTTCGAACATCTTTTGTTGGAATTGTAGAGGAGGGATTCGTAATAGAGCAAAACAGTGGATGGTGCGTTCAAATATTTGTAAGTTTCATATTAGTGTTCTTATTCTTTTTGAGATTAAGGCATCTTCCATTCTGGATTTCGTGGTTCTTTCGTTTCGGGGATGCAACAATTTCAGCTCCTTTAGTGTTCCGTCTCAAGGACTATCGGGGGGCATTCTTGTTTCGTGGAACTCGGCCTTACTAACCGGAAACATTGTTCGATCTTTGGAGTGTTGGATTAGTTTTAGATTCATGAAATCCCAAGTAGACTATCATATCATTGCCATTTATGCCTCAACAGATAGCGAACTCCGTAACATGTTATGGCAAGAATTGCTTCCATTTTACTCACGAATTTCAAAACCTTTTGATTTGTGGGGATTTTAATGAGATTCTTCACCCTTCTAAAAGATCATGTGGTAGACCATCCCTATCCATGTTATCTTTCCAAGATTTTATTTGAGACTATGAATTATTAGACTTGCCTCTTCATGGAAGGAATTACACTTAGCACAATAGCATCTCTTTCTCTTGGATTGACCGGGTGTTATCATCATTGAACATCTCGGACATTTGGCCAACGATGTCATTATCAACCTTGGACTCGGCTTTGTCAGATCATCTTCCACTTATCTTTCAATCCAAACAAACCCATCCTTTAGAAAGAGACCGTTCCTATCTCTCAATCTATGGTGGGATAATTGTGATTTTTTTCCATTTCTCAAGCATTGTTGGTCCGATATTGTGTTGGTGAACTTGCACAAGAATATCGACTTTAAGCTTCACCTATTGGAGAAGAGAATCAGGTCGTGGCATCATACTCATTTTAGAGATCTTGAACGTTGTATCAAGGATCAAGAAAGTTGAGTGCTTAATTTCATCTCCAGTAACGTGACGCGACCACTCTCTATGGTTCAATATGCTGAATTCTAGGCTGCAAAAGTGGAATTACATCACCTCCAAACTAACTTTGAAAGCCTTAGTCACCAACAAGCAATAGACTCTTGGACCCTTTGGGGTGACAACAACACGACATTATATCATCAATTAGCATCAGCCCACTATCGTCATAACAGGATTCTTCAATTGGAAGTGGATGGTCATCAAACGTCAAGCGTTGAAGACATTACCAACGCTGCAAGGAGCTTTTATTCAAGATTATTCACTGATGCCCCAATTATTACTTTCTCGCTATGTCACTTTAATTTTTCATCTATCACAAATAGCCAAAATCGTGACTTGATTGCTCCATTTACCATTGATAAACCATGGAATTGTATTCAAAATTGTGGGGAGAATAAATTGCTGGGATATGACGGCTATAATTTTTTCTTCTACAAGCGTTTCTGGGAGGAACTGATCGATTACCTCTTCAAAAGATTGGCATAAATTGTAAGACCACTTGTGGGGAACGAATTAAAAATCATTGTATTCTTTAATTTCTATGCTTTAGATATTTGCATGCACTAGTGCAGAAATGGCTTTTAGAGACGGTTCTGTTGGGCTATTCCGGACGGTTATGAACCGTCCGCATAAACCTCGACGCCATTGGTCAGAAGCAATACGGACAGTTTTGAATCGTTCGGAATACGTGTATTTCGGACGGTTCTCTTAAAAGAACCGTCCGCAATACTTATAATAAAACCGTCCACATTGTGAGTATTGCGAACGGTTTGTTTAAGAAAACCGTCCACATTGTGAGTATTGCAGACGGTTCTTTTAAGAGAACCGTCCGCAATTGAGTACCAATTTTTTTTAAAATTATTTTCAGCTTTTTCCATTTCTCTGAACTGTAAAAAAAACGTAAAATGTACAAATATATATTTCTCAAAACTCCATTACATTTCTCAAAATAAAAATGAAACAACAAATTCTAATGGATCACACAATTACATATATATATACTTTGATACATTTAGTCCTTAGCCTAACTCTTCAAAATTAAAACAAACTAACTATTCAATAGATGAGTCAA
>CATIWQ010150015.1:0-33467 GCA_949673415.1 Euphorbia schlechtendalii | reverse complement strand
TGCATCTGATAATTTGTGAGAGAATTCAAGTCAAGGTGGAGATTTGTTAAGATGCCTTGAATTCCAGCCCATTCTGGCTGCTAAAATTGACTGCACATGGCTGGAAAGTTGCTGAAAAATAGCTGGCATTTGTGGTCTTGGCAAATGGGCAAGTTGGTGGCTAGTTGGTGAAGTGGGCAGCTGTATGACAGCTGTATTTTAGGCTGTTGACAGCAATGTTTTGGGCTGTCAACAGCTCACTTTCCACTTGATTAAGACGGCCAAGATGGCTGTCCTTTCCTATAAATATGTTTATTTGTAAGGCATTTATTAATGGTAGTAACTTTGTAATTTCTCTCCTAAACAAATAAAACTCTCCTCTCTTCTGTTAGGTGGACGTAGCCAACACATTATTGGTGAACCACGTTAAATTTGTGCGTGTTTCTTACCTTGTCAATTTTTATTAATTTGTTATCTATCTCACATCCGTTATAACAGAAGTCTTGAATCTCCCAGTTTCTGATATATTTATGGCATAATTGGATTGAAACTACAAAAAAAAATTGTGTTTTTGTCTGCTCTTTTACATTTTTCTGGTTTTGGCTGCCTGCTTGCAATTTTTTCAATCTTGTTTAATGATAATATCTTTACTTTTAAAAGCTCTGCATTATAGGATTATGATAAAAAATATCTATATATATTAATGGCCATTTTGTTGTTCGAAGTATGGTGACATTTGCATTTTGGTTTGTCCTATATGTTCTATCAAAAATGCTTTTTTAGAATATGTTTTTCTTTACTATTTAATGTTTTGGGCTGTAAAAAATTAAGTTAACAATTATCAAGTTCCAGCCGAACAACAGAACGTATTGTTTTTCCCGGCAACTGTTTTCTATCATAGATATTTTACAAATAAATAATAATTTAAGATTATATAGTGTTAACTTTGAGTTGGTGGCTATCAGTTTGTATTGATTAAACTGACATGTTTGTCTAGACTCTAGACCATTAGATTGGTGTTATTGGTGATGAATATTTCTGTTGGGATATTGCAGTCAGGCATGTTATTCGAAGGGCTAAGGCTTCTCTAGTGGTTTTTCAACATGAGAAGAATAACATGGTGTTAATTCTGATTGTTGGATGTAATGATTGAATATTCTCAGATGCCATCCATGAACGTGAACCTGCACTTGGAAATTGTCAAAACTATTTTTTCTAAATTTTGCATTTGTTGAGGGGGGCTTTGAAGCAACGATAAAGTATACTTCTGTTAAAACTGTAAAAGAGATGAAAAAAGACTAAATTATTTTCATATTATTTTTCTGGTAAAACTGTAAGAGGAGGTCCTTCTATTTCTCTCTTCTTATTTCATGCTTTACAGACAAATACCATGTGGTTGAGTTGAGTCAGTTTTGCCCCTCAAAGCGGGATCTGTGGATAAGAGGGGAGGAATTAATGAGTTAATGCTGATTTAATATGGCATTGAAGATTCATTTTCTCCATGTGAACTAGATACAGCTTATTTTAATATGGCCATGTCTGTATCTGTAACATCTTGGACTCATGACTTTTGGATTACTCTTGCTGCCTGTGGCACAGCTCCTTAGTAGATGGTGGCTTGCATGGGTCGAAGCCAGTTGCATCAAAGTACCAAGTAAATCATGAAGACACATTGTCTACTGTTCTAGAATCTTCAAACCATACAAGGAAGGGATCAGCTGGTGTGGCGGGATCTTTGATGTTACTGAAGTCATATCAGAAGATGCATGCTCCATTCACACAGGTTTTCTGTCTTTAGCCTGCATGATATCTACGAAGTTCAATGGCAGGGCTAATGTAATTTGTACAAGTCTTCGGGAATAAATTGTATACATTTTTGGGTTGTCGCAGGATCCACCACTTATGACAGAAGACATGCACGAAGAACGATTGCAGGCTGTTGAAGCATTTGGTGATTCTTCTGTAAGTTTCTTGTTTCTTATATTCTGTTACTTCAAGTTGTTTTCCTTTGTACTTTAATATTTAATGTCTAGGCTATGTTAAATTTCATTGTGATTATATGTATGATTTTCGCCTCAAATATGGGTACAAGGAGCTGTAAATATTTATGTTTAAGTGAATATTTATATTGTCAATTCTGGTTTGCATGGTAAATTGTACAATTTTTGCACAGGTATAGTATAATTCTTGCATCGGTGCAGAAACAGATGAAAGTTATTATTTTCATCCTCTATATGATTATACCTAGCATAGCATGTTTTCATCTCTAATGGTCTATTATCAGTTTATTACAATGGCATTGGGGGGCATACCCCAAAAAGAATCTGTAGGTGTACTTAAGTGTTTTTTTGAAGGAAGAATCAATAACATGACATAAGAATGGTAAAAACAAATTGATAAATTTTTTGTTGAAAGCTTTGTCATCCAGAATTACTCTCATCATAAATATACTACAATTTGTACGTGGAGCAAATAATTCTCAAGGGACATTTGGGCAATATTTTTAGGTTATAAGTCATAAACATTGCAGACAAGAAAGTTTGCTATGCTAATTATCATGGTTAAATTAATTTTAAAAGAACTTACGAGTTCACGATCTCTTATTTATAGTTAATTGTAACACTTGGCAGCCTAACTGCATGAGCAAAGGCTTCTTCACATTACATCCTAAAAAATTTTCTAGTACAATAGGATAAAGGTGTAGATGAAGCCTTTCCCGTCCATAGTCTAAGTGTTAATGTCACCATACTGATTTATTATAGATTTCCTTTAGATACACCGTATATGCTATAGCTTAAATTAACCCAATTTAATGGGAATTTTTGGACATTATGTATATCATCAAGCTGAAAAGTGGGTATTAAATTAAGTTTGAGTTAAAAGTCGTTTTTAGGATTAATTTCTCTTATAAATTCCTATTATTTACAATTTCACAAGATTCTTGACTTTATATGTGGAACAAGAGCTCTTTTTTTCAGTAAAACAATAATGAGTACGATATATTCTTAGTCAACTATCTGGAAAAAAAAATTCTTGATCAATGATTCTAGAGAATCTTGTAAGTATTTTCAAATTATAGAATGCTATTCATAACATATTGAATTGAAAAGGCTGTGCTGGAATATGCTAAAATGGTTGCAACCATGCGTGGATAAGATGAAGGCTCTATTATGTGCTGGAAAGATCATTCAATTGTACATGAATGTCTAAAATTTGGCTCATATATAACCATTTATAAGATTCTGTTGGTACTCATAAGATCCTGATTAGATTCTGGTGCTTTTGTTTGTCTTGATGATTCTTTAATCACGAACTTTAATATAACTTACTCTAGCATTTTATTTCAGAACTTTTCTGCTCAGCTGGAGAAAGATATATTGTCATCAGGTAATACACTTCAAAATCTCTCTCTTGTGTACAATATTTAGTAATTGCAACTTGGTTTAGCTTCATTCGCTATTGGCCTGTTTCCATATAGTGGCAGGTTCAAAGTCCATATTACTTTTATGGTCTCCCTCCGCCCTCACATGTACATACAATCATTTTTAACTTTTCATTTATGACAAGGCCCCGTGTTTTTATTTGTGTGCATCATTTTCTCTTTTCTTGTAGATGTTGAGGGGATTGAATGCTTATTTTGATTCACTTTGCCATTTTGTGGCCTTTCAAATATTTGTTGTCCTTTCACTTATTAATAATTCTGAACCAATTTCTTTTTTATATTTGAACTAGACATGTCTGCATTCAAAGCAGCGAATCCTGATGCCATTTTTGAAGATTTTATTCGATGGCATTCTCCTCGAGATTGGGAGGATGATGAATTGGTAGGGAGTGGTACGTCCAAGAAGTTAGTGGAAAGTGTGAAGGATGATTGGCCTCCTCAAGGCAAACTTTCACAACGAATGTCTGAGAGAGGAAACTTATGGCGAAAAATTTGGAATGAAGTTCCTGCTTTGCCAGTTTCGGAGCAGAAAGCGCTTCTGGATCCAAGTCGAGAAGGAGAAAAGGTCTTTTTTCCCCTTGCTTCTATCCTATTTTCTGATGTGCTCAAGTTAATTTAACTTATGTAGCTAGATTTACATAGTTTAGGATGTAAACTTTATTTTTTAGTGAACTTCAGAATATCAGTGCATGCAACTGTTTTTCTTTGAACTGTATGGTTTTGAGAACTCAGAGTTGAACACTAACACATTCTGCAAAGCAAAATATGCATGCTGAACTTTTCAAGATAAGAAGTCACTACACATAATTCTGAGTTCTTAACTTTTATGTACTCATGTTCTTGTGCCCTTATACTTTATGGGAATATGGTATCAAACTCCTCAACTTGTGTTTGTTCCATTGTGTTCCCGATTTCTAATTAGAACTTATCAGTCCAATACTGTTTTTTGTCAGATTATACCACTTACGTTTCTTGACACAAATAAAAAAGGACTGATTTGGTTTCAGTTATGAAGTTTAGGGCATCCATAGAAATACAGAATAATTTTATGTTATGGAGTTCAACTTCAATAGCTCAAATTAATGTGTAAAGTGTACGGATCTAACATTATAATTTTCCTTACAGTTTTTTTTACTTTTCCTTCTGAGCTCATGTGCGCAGGGATTGCACTTATTTTCCAGTTGTATAAGTGAAAATTAATGCTTTGATTTTGCTGACCATTACATAAGAAATCTTTAATATATTGATAATATGTAAGAATAGCTTCTATAAATTATCTGACACACCCCTGCAAACAAATGCTTTTTGGAATTGGCCATGTACAACACATTACTACCCTACCTTGTGAACAAGTTTCAGTAATGAATGTTGTTAGGATAGCCTAAGAGGTTTTGGATGCCATGTCATAGAATAGAACTATTCAATTTAAACCCAAAAAAACTTGAGCTAATTGATTAAATGGTTCTTTGGCATGGTATTAGAACCTAACAAATCAAGTGGTTGAGGATTCAAATGTTGGCCACTCATTTTATCTATAGCACTTCAGCACAATTAGGCCTTCAGTGCTTTGGCTTCAATGTTGGCTCATCTGCAAATATTTGCTTAATGCACCATCTGGGGTGTGAGATCGGTTTGTTGAGTATCCTACATCAATATGATATGTGAGGCAATTATCTTGTTTTATTTTTTTGGGTCGAGTTTTGGTATAAGTTTAGTAGATGTTAAAGAGCTGTTGGTCTAGTAGTCCAAGGGGATTCCCAACATATCTTGTCTTCCTCTCTTTAGTAGGTAAAAACATACAATGTTGACAAATATATTTTTATATTCTAATCTTTACCAAGTTCTCCTTTGTTTTCTTCGTACTCGTAGAAAATTATTACTAATTTGTGATTTTGTGGATTATTTGCAAGATTTTTAGCATAGTAGTTAAAAGCGCACAAGGCATGCATGCCTTAATGTGGTGAGGCACATCTACCACACCTATGCAAGATGCAAGGCGCAGCGCTTAGCTAGGTTTGGTAAAGGAACAGTTTTCATTGGGTAAAAAACGATCGACCTATTTTTACTTAGCATTGATATCCAACGTCTTTGTAACTCTTCTATTTCCTGCCTCGCCAGTATCTTGGCTTGGATTGTCTTCTGTTTCTAGCTCCCGTTAGCTTGTCCTTTCTAGGCGCACACCTTCTGAATGTGATGAGCCTGGCAATGAGGCTGGAGCCAAAGGCGTGCCTGAAGCACGCATTTGACAACTATGATTAGGCTTGAAGGGTTATTAGTCCATTGAACTGTAATTTTCTAGCTGTGATTGGGATCGTTATGTGTGAAGAAAGATGAATGTTCAGCAATGTCTTGATTGTTATTGTCTTTAGTTTGGGATTTTTTAAGGGTTTGTTTTCTTGTTGAGTATCATGACTTGTGACATTATATTATTATAAGTTTTAAGTAATTATATAACTGACCTTGCAGTAAAAAAATAGTTAAATAACTTATATTTTGTGAATTTCTCAAATCTATTATATTTTTGTGAATTTCTTAAATCTATTATTTTTTGTACCTGGCATGCATTTTTTTTTGCACGTTGCGCTAGTTGCCGCTTCAAGTACTTTGATTTTAATTTGATGTTTAACTATAACCGAGTTAACAAGAAAGTGATCAGGATGCATCATAAGACAAAACAATTTTTTAGTATAACAATTGTGTTGCAAATGCTTCTTCTCGGCTAATATAATGTAGTTAATACTAAAAAAAATTTCATGATGAAGGCAATGAGTGGTATTGTCTGCATTTATGTTAGACGACACATGTTTTCATTCGTATCTGGTTTTAATACCACGATTCATAATTTTGAATGATACAGGTGCTTCATTACCTCGAGACATTGCAACCCCATCAACTGCTCGAGCAGATGGTTTGCACCGCTTTTCGAGCATCAGCTGACACACTTAATCTCACAAATTTTGGAGGCTTGAAGCAGATGATTATGAAAATCGAACAACTTTACCTTACTATGATACCCATGTTAAGACCTTTGCAAAGTAATTCTCTTCCCTTTTTCGTATCATCACACTAACAACTTGCGCTTTCTTGTGAGGAAGTTTTTTGAAATTCTGTTGCTTTGTTTCAGCAAATACTTTATCTGGAAACAGCGAAAATATCGAAGACCTCAGACGGCTCTGCGTCGTCTTTGAACATGTTGAAAAGTTACTTATGCTTGCGGCTTCTCTTCATCGCAAGTTCATTCAGGCACCGAGACTTTCCGAGGAAATATTCTCCAATTACTTCGACTTTTATGCTCCGAGAATGGGAACTGGCTCCTTAGATCTCGATCAAAGGGTAAATTCCGTAAATCTCCTCTCTGTGATGTTAATGTGGTAGTGTAATTTGGTCCTAAATTACAATGTGGTAGTGTAGTCAAAGGAGATTTAAGGTTAAAGTACTTTGGTCCTTTTTGTTGGAAAAAATCAAAATTTTTCTTAGCGTATCTGCTTTAGTTTTTCTCAGGATTCGTCAAGAAAACTTTGGTATCACCAACAAATTTTGCCTTGCCAGTAGTTTTCAAATACTTTACTTGAAAAATGGCTACATTGAGTCTCACTAGGGTTAAAACAGCGAAGGGCAAGACAACAATGAAAAACAAAACGATATTCCCCAAAACTATTGTGGTAAATTTGAACTAGTCTCCTCATTTTGAAAATGAACAATGTTTTAATTCAAAAACCAGTGACATAATTCATGGGATTTCGTTTTGAAAGATACCAGTTTTTTTTATTGAAGTTCAAAGTTGCAAATTCAGTAGTTATTTTTAGGCCAAATACATCTTCACCCGCCTAAACTTGGCCCAAATAGCCTACTGCCCCCTTGAACCCTTAAAAAAAAGTTTCTTCCAGCCCCCTAATCTTGGCAAAAGTGCACTTTTCCCCTCAATGCCACGTGTCACCTTATGGCTGGTTTGACTTTTCAAAGATGCAATCTTCCTGATTTTTCTCTCCAACTCGAAGCTGACACGTGGCATTGAGGGAGGGGGGCTGGAAGAAACTTTTGAAAGTTGAGGGGAACAGTAGGGCATTTGGGGTAAATATTGTATTTAGCCTTATTTTAGCATGATTTTGAGACAGATGATTATATGCATGGAATTCGTTTTCGTAGAATACATCGATAGAGGATTTTAACAATGGATCTGCTATCTTGATATAGGAGTTCAACATGAAGTTGAAAGTGAGGAGGAAAGAGAGGAGGGTAATATCAGAAATGTTTGCACCGCCAAGTGCGAACCAGTCATGGAGAAAAGTGTTAAGCATGGGCAATCTGATGAACGGGCACGAGCCTTTCTGCAGGGAAATAATATTTTCGATGCGGGACCGGTTGAGTGATCATCATTACGCTTCTGCCCAAAGCCCAAAGGACTCCCAACAACAAATAGAGACTTATAGAATGTACATTTCTGGCACTTCTAATGACCTCAGAATCGCCCTCTCTGTTACATCATGTGATTGATTTTAGTTTTATCTTATCACTTTACATTCTCGATCCGATTCTTACAACTCTCGATTGACATGTGGATAGTTTGAAGAAATTTATCAGTGGAAACACTTGAATTCTGTATTACATTGAAGGGGGTAGAATTTGGAAGTGTTGGAGCTGTGGGAAATGAAAGTATTGTATCAATGAACTATGCTTCTCCTTTATTTAATTTTTTGGAATTCTTTTTTTTATTATTATTATTATTGTTTTAGGTATATTTGAGTTTGCAATCATCAATGTGCTAGCCAAAGTCCCTTTTTTTTTCATAAGTTTAACTGCCAATGCTGGAAGCAGTCGATGTTGATGCCTTATTTTCATTTATATATGTTTATCTATGTTGTAATCAATACTCTAATGAAAATTCTTCTGATGTGTTGCTGTTATAGAGCATGCCAAGATATAACATTATTCAGAGGTCTCTTAACTTACCCATATTGTTCTATCGCGCCTTTCAACTTTCAGAAGACTTTCTCGGCCCGTTAAGTTCTACGGTCCCCTCAACTTTTAGAATTACTTCCTTCATTTCAAAATAATTGTCATTTTAGAATCTTAGAAAAACTTCAAAATAACTGTCGCTTTAGGATTTCAATTCATCTTTTTTAATAATGTTTAGTTTACTCTTATTTAATGTACATTGAAAAGGACAAAAGAAAAATAAAATATCCAATTAAATTTCAAATTAACAAATGTTATAGGGTATTTTTCTTTCTTTAATTAATATGTCTTGGTATTGTCAAATAATCTTAAAGTGACAATTATTTTGAAATGAAGGAAGTAAGTAATTTACCTTGATTTGAACATGAATATGAGTTGCATTGTGGACTTGAAAAAATTTTCAATTTGAATGAGGAAGGAATAGGCTGGTTTGTTTGTTCTGATTTGAGGAAGAAGATGGTAAATTAATGTTTGACTCCTCTATTTTAGTGATTTTTTGAAATTTTACAAGTAATGCACATATCATTTTGGATTAGTTTGACATTTCAAAATTTGTCAGGTGGTGGAGTGGTATTCACTCTTCAAAAGTGAGATTGGTTTGTTGCACCTATGGGGTAAATTGGTTCATTGTTATCACCTTGAGGGGTTGAGAGAATCTTCTGAAAGTTGGAATGGGCGTTAAAACAATTGAGACAATGTGAGGACTATTAATGTATTTAGCCTTATTAAGACAAACAAATAACACACGCGAATCGCGATGATAACATTATTCACACATCTCTCTAATTTCTCTCACTTAAATATTTGTTGCCAAACTATCTCAAAAAACCATTTACACTTTTTTTACTAAAGAAAGATGTCATAAAATTAATTAGAGGCGATTACAGCTTTAATTAAAGGTGGATATGGATTGCACCAAGTCCCCTTACTAGTCGAGGAATCAGCTACTCTAGCAAGCAGATGTGCATCTTGATTTGCACTACGACAAAAGTAAACTAAGTGTAAAAATCTAAAATGTCCCATAAGTTGTAAGTAGTCATTAAAAATAACACCAACTGGAGATGAATAAGAGATATGATTGTTCAAAGCATACACCACATTCAAAACGTTGGACTCTAAAATGATTTTGTCGTAGTTGTTTTCCTTTAGCCATCTTAGTGCCTCTCTACAGCTCATTAGCTCCGCAGTAAAAGCACCACCTATGCCATTCATCAAGACAGACCGAGCAGCTTATACGTCACAATTCGAGTTTCGGATAATGCATCCATGACCGAGCCTATCCCCTGAGTCAAACAATGCAACATCGATATTGCATTTTAATCCACCCTGTATTCGGCCTAGAAAACCTTGTCGTTATCACCGCTCTAGCTTGTGTGTTCGTACAGGGTTTGTTGCTTTCTATTCCGCTAAAAACCCAAGCCATACCGGTGTACTTTGGTTCCACTTCGGAACTTACCTTCCCGTACAAAATTATTCCTTCGTGCATATTGCACACAGGGTACATGATCCTTTTCAACAACACTTTTCGTCCTAGTCAGAAGTCACATTCACCAAGAATTTATATTTGTTATGCTAACTGGTCATCCTTCTCCAAGAACCTCATCCCATTTAGGATATACAAATGTGCAGCTCAATAAAAGCATGATAGGTATCCTCATTACCATCTCCACAAATAGAACATAGGCTATCAACATCCACGTACCTTTGTCTTAAGCAACAAAGAGTAGGTAGTGAGTTAGATCCTACTTTCCATAAAAAGGATTTGACACGAGTTGAAAATTTAAGGTTCCACATATTCCCCCAATCTGTCGCATTGAAATTCAATGGTTGCTCGGTTATTCCTGCCTATTGTAATAGAGCATAATAACAAGACTTAACTGAGAAAATACCTGATTGTTCAAACCTCCTACATGGCTCGTCCGCTTGACTCCTCCATGGTAATTGTATACGTCGAATGAGTTGCTGGTCATTATTATCGAACAATAGTTGCAACATCTCCTCATTCTAGCTTCTTCCATCTTCACATATCCCTAGATTAATCATACCCTCCTCATATCATGGGAAAACATCAGATTGGAGTGCTTGACGTTCAAGCAAGGGTAGCCAATTATCAGTCCAAATTCTAGTTCTCCACCCGTCACCAATCCTCCAGGACATCCCTTGCTCAACTATTCATCATGTCGTGTAAATACCTTTCTAAATGTAGCTAGCATTAGATCGTATCCGAGCATTAAAAAAATGAACATCGAGGGAAGTAGCGATGTTTAAAAATACAACTTACTAAAGCATTCAGGTCACTAATAAATCACTAAGCTTGTCTAGCTAAAAGGGCTAGGTTATATTCAGAAAGACTCCGAAAATTAAGACCCCCCATTCTCCTTTGGTTGACATAATCGCTCCTACTACATCCAATGAACCGAGTTACCCCACCAATAATTCAAAAAAAAATTTCTCGAGGGTAGCAATAGCATGGAAGGGCGATAGAAATACATGCATAGTATAAGTAAGTAGAGCTTGAGCGACCGATTTCATCATAATTTCCTCTCACTATGTGATAGATATTTCTTTCCAACCTTGTATCTTCTTATGTGCCTTCCCCCACAATATAATCAAAGATTTGTTTCTTTGAATGGCCGATTAAAGAGGGAAGATCCAAGTAGACACCATGGCTATTAACTTCAGTAACACCCAAACAATTAACAATCTCTTGTTTAACACTAGGATCCGTATTGGGATTGAACACTACAGATGACTTGTTAAAATTGACTTGTTGGCCCAAGGCAACTTCATAACACACGAAACACCTCTCTAGGGGTATGATCATCTTGAGCAGTAGTCTTAAAAAAGAAAATACTATTGTTAGCGAAAAGTAAGTGTGAGATGATCGATGCTGAAGGTGTAATTCGACAACCATAAAGAGCCCGTGAAGCAATCCATTTTTGCATTAGAAGAGAAAGTCCCTCAATATAGACCAGAAACAAATAAGGTGAAATCAGGTTCCCTTGACGAAGTCCACGTTGTGGTGAGAACTTATCAAACTTCCCATCTCTATGGGTGATCGTGTAGGACACAGATGTAATGGAGTGCATGATCAACTCAGTCAATTGATTAGGATAACCAATCTTTAGTAACATGGCACGAATATACTCCCACTCAACCCCATCATAAGCTTTTGACAAATCAATTTTTAAAGAACCTATCCCAACTTTTCCTAACCTCTTTCTCTTCATATATATGCCTCATTTCAAAACCTATATTATTTGTTATCACTCTCCCAGGGACAAATGCACTCTAGGCTTCTGATATAACATAATTCATCACAGGTTGAATTTTATTGGCCAAAATTTTTGACATAATTTTGAAAAGAACATTACAAATGGAAATTGGTCTAAGATCAGAAACTGAAACATGAACTTTCTTCTTAGGGATCATGACAATATTCGTATCATTTATACCAGGTGGGAAAAAATTATTATGTAAACAGTCACGACAAAACTTTGTTACCTCATCACCCACAATGTTCCGGAATTTCTGATAGAATCCTGGATTAAAACCATCAGTACCAGGCGCTTTATCAAGATGCATTTGGAAAAGAGCAATCTTTACATCATCGGTTGTATATGGACGTTGTAGCTCAAGCTGTAAATCTGTTGAAATTTTCGACTGTACTAAGTCAAGAATTTCTGTATAATTCACCCCGCGGGATGTAAATAAGTCAGTATAGAAATTCTAAATCTCATTTTCAAGTCTGAAGCCCCACTCTACCAACTCTCCATTCAGCCATTTTGTAGTCTCTAGAAACATTTTTTCCTATTGCGGCTAGATGCTCAGCCCATAGAAATATTTTGTATTTTGATCACCATGATTAAGCCATGTAAATTTTGATCGTTTCTTCCAATACTCGGCTTGTCTCCGTAATAAACTACCTAGCTCATCTTTCTTTGCCTCAAACTCCTCTGCACAGTCCCAACCTGTCGAACTTTTTTTATTCTGCTAGCTCCTTTGACACCGCCGTAATCGTTGCTTGAAACACTCATGTTGTCTTCGGCCACAAGTTGTTAACTCTTGTGCACATAGCCTTAGTTTATCAATAGATGATGTAGAATAAGGCTATCTGCGAGCATGGTCCGTCCGGCCTAATGATGACATATTACTAATTTTCTTTGCCATATGTTTCATGTCTGAACTTCGACATTGAGATATAAAAGACAATTAAATAATCCTACACAGTTAATTAGTTGAACTCATTTTGTTTCCCTTGCTAATTTCCTTTTGTTTGGTAATTTATTATGTTAAAGTATATTATAATGCATATAATATGGTGTGTTATTATTATATATAGAATTCATATATAATATAATATATTAATGTTATATATTTGTAATGTGCATTTTATTTTTGTTTTAATTTTGTTAGATTAATAAAAAAAAAAGTCAAAATTGATCTGCGGTAGAGGATCACAATTTGAAATCAAATTAAAATAGAATTTGGGAAGAAAATAGAAATACCCACCATTTGCCACATTATACTTGATTTGCTTTTGTTTTTGTTAATTTTTTATTTATAATAATAAAAAGAGCTGATAGGAACGAATGAGTCAGCGAATATTATAGCAGTTAAGGCCAGGAGCATCTTTGTTTTGATTTTTATTTAAAATCAAATTAAAAAATAATTATAGAAAATGGTTTTAAAGACTTCAACTGAGAGTGGTTAAGGGAGCAGCGTTTTTGTAGGGAAAATACAATTACAAAACGGGTAGAGTTTATTCGAAACAGGGGTCGGCAACTGAGAATCGAGGGGGTGGATTTTGAGAAACAACAATTCTAAAGTGAAGCAGAAAATTAATTCTTCGTTGATTCAATCACTTTTCTTTCGAAAATATTGTTTTCAAAATCCACTTTCAACTCAAATTTCATTTCTTTGATTCGGTATAAACTATTCCAATTCGGTTGTCTCGAATTTTTAAATCAGATTCGGTCGTAACTTTGGACACTACGAATAATTGTAATCTTAAGAGTAATATTAATTTCTTAATTTCTTCTTCTTTATATCATTTTAAATATTTTATTTCATTTTATCAGTACATATTATTTTGTCTTTGTGACTATTTTTATATTTTGTTTGAGTTTTGCAAAATGATTAGTTAAAATATCGTGAAGACAGGATTTGAGATTTGACTAAATCTTGAAATCGAAGCCGGATGCAAAAATCTTTATCTTAAGCAATATATTTCTTAGATCTATATAATTAGGCAGTTGTAATTTCTTTATTTTCCCTCCTTTATTTTCATGTTTTATATGTTTGTATAGCTTTATTTTCTTACTTTATTTCTCGTGATTGTACATAGAAAATAATATAGGCTTAAAAATTGGAATAGGCACGAAATGGTTAAAATGGCTTAATGTAATTGAATTTAAACTTTTGAACTGAGCATATTAATATGCTTTTTTGTCCGTACTTAGAATCTATGTTTAAGGTATATAGGAATCTTAGTTGGATTGGCTATACCGAATTTTCCAGTACAGGTAAACCGGGTAGTGACTTAATTTTTTTACACTTAGGCCTCGTTTATTTACAAGAAAATATTGTGTAGGAAAATATTTTCTGGATTTTCCAATGTTTGTTTACCATGGAAAATAAGTTAAAATAAAATATTGTGCAAGTCAAAATGAAAATGCAGTGTAGATAAAGAAAAAATATTTTCCCACAAAAAAGATGGGAAAACATTTTCCCTTTATCTATCACTTGACATCCTCCACTTTTACCACCATCACTTTCATTACTACCACCACCACCACATTCTTGTTACCACCATCACCACCAGCGCCACCACTTCCACTTCAACTTCACCACCACCACCTCCATCTTACCACCACCAATACCACCACCACCTCCCTGTTCTTACTACCACCACGTCATCACCATTATCATCGCCACTTCCTCCACGCCTACTCCTCCATCCCACTCTCGCTACCACCACTACTTCCTTCACCCTACTCTCGCTACCACCACCACTTTCTCCACCCCGGTCCCACTAGCACCATCACCTCCTCCATCCCGCTCTCACTACCACCACCCACCACCTTCACTCCGCCGCCACCACCACAACAACTATTATCACCACCTCTTCCACCCCTGCACCACTATTATTACCACCACTTCCTCCACGCCTCCACCACCACCTACCCCACCCCACCTTGATACAACCACCAACACTACTTCCTGCACCCTACTCTTGCTACCACTGCCACCACTTCCTGCACCCGCTTTCGCTACCACCACCTCCTCCACCCAGATCTCGTTACCACCTCCTCTACCTCGCCACCACCACCACTTACTTCCTCCATCACACCACCACCACTTCCTCCACTTCGCCAACGCCATCACCACCACCACACAATTGCTACATCCACCTTTATTTTTTCAATTATGACAACTTCCTCCACCCCACCACAAACACCACCATACCGCTACCTATACTATTGTCACAATTATCTCTACTCCACCACCACCACCACTATCACCACTGCATATTGCATATTTCGCACATTTTATAATATATATAGATATATAAATTAAATATGATATTGTATATTCACATTTGTGATTGGAAAATGTTTTCCAGATAAGTAAACTGACACCAGAAAATATTTTACAATGATGTAGCCAAACACGGGAAAATATCTTATTTTCCGGCACAATATTTACCCTTGCACAAAATTTTCCCTTGCACAATATTATCCTGCAAACAAACAGGGTCTTAATATCAAAACTGACAAATGATTCACGGCTTACTTTGCCGCACCTTAAAACAACGTCCGCTCACACTGCCAACATCGCTCTACAAGTTCACCACACTCAGAAGCCAAACACCAATTATTCTCAAATCAAAATTCAGGTGGCTTATTGATCCACAAAATAGAACAGCTTAGAAGGATAGCCGAGTGGTCATATTCCAATGTGACAATATTCTGAAACCATGCATCACTAAATCTTTTCAACTATGCTACATTTGAGACCGCTTTATCTAGTCATTCTATAATCTATTTCGGTGAGCCTCAACCTCTTTCCCAGGTAAACTGATAGCCGACATACCTAAATCTTGCAAACCACATCCCATCAATGTTTCTTGAAAGCCTATAATCCAAGCCATAAGTCTCGGTCTACCACCCACTTTCTCCTCCGGGCTTAACATATCATTAAAATCACCAATCACACACAAAGGCAAATCACATAATCCACTCAAACTCGTTAGAAAATTCCATGATTCCTCCCTCCTACTATTCATATTTTCAGGGCAGATATAGAACCCAATTAATCTCCATGGTTCATCCTCTTCCTACATAATAACATCAATAAACTTTCTCCCATACTTATGTAATTGTACCATCTCCTACCTCTTTCATAGCATCGCCAAACCTCCTCCATGATTTATGTGAGTAACATAGAACATGCCATCAAAATGAATGTGATTTCAACACGCTCAACTTCTTCTCTATCCACCATCACCTCCATTAGAAACACCAAATCAAGCAAAAAAGAAGACACTAAGTCTTCAAGTTCCTGAATTGTCGGATCCATATGCCCAATCCCGACAGTTCCAACTTAGTATTTTCATGGCCCCTGGCAAGCTCGCTACTGTGTGCATATCCGTTATATCAACCACCATATCTGTAGTGCCATCCACTATGTGCTTCCTTTTAGTGTATATAATCTTAGAGTTTTGTTCAACCTCCACTATCTTCTTTAGAATTTGCCTCCCCTCATTAACAAAATTTTGACTAAAATCTGAAGCACTAACCGATGGTAAAGGTGGTCCCGTGAGGATTATGCTACATCCATTCTCATCCCTCAACCAATTATCCTCTTCCGTAATCATATACTTACGAACCGTGGCTCGGATAGAGTGATCATACATCCTCTTAGGTGCTCTTTGAGTCATATAAATTAATGGGAAAAAAGCTTTTGTATGATGGAAGCTCCCACGAATGAAACAAATCGAAGGTAAGCATTCATATCGAACTTGAACAAAAACCTGAGAGCTATCATTAATACGCAATCTCATTCTTCTCTTAATATGCTATTTAACATCGATCAAAACCCTAACTCTCAAATACAAAGGCCTTGAAACTATAAAGATAATTTCATCCACCTCTAGAAACTCGCCAATAAAATTCCCTACTGCTTCGCATATTTTAATTGAAACAAAGCCTAAAGGAACACCAAAAATTTGAACCCATATAGGAACTATTTTTACCTCAATCTTCTCAGGATCTTCATGGGGCTGCCTTGGGGCTAAAGCAAGTAATTTATTGTTGAAGTGCCATGGACCTCCTGCTCGAAGCTCGCTCATAGTCTTTGATATGGGAAAATTTGAACAGATATCGATTCATAGATCCCAGCTTCTTGATATTCATTCCCATCTTCGATTCCATAGCTTTGTATTGTTCTCTAAAAGGCTCTCTCATCTTCTTCCTTGCTAGATAACAGAACCCCTATATAGTAAAACCCCTGACTGTTTGCAGTACCTAGCGGTAACTGTATCTATGCTTCAGTAACTACATCGTCTTCCTCTTCTAGTTGCATAGCCTCGTGCCTCTTGCGCACATCTTCATTAAAATCATTAGGGTTCATAGTTGCACTGTCCAAAACTCTACACCCTTAAATGCTCAATCAAGATGGATGGTATTGTGGTTGAATGAAACAAACCGGAAAACAATAAGAATCGCCGGACTTGGGCCGGAAAAACGATTGAAAAATTATCAAGATTAGACTTTCATAAGCCACAAGATAGCAAACCCTAGGGTTAGACTTTTGTTATTTTGAAACCATTTACACTTAGAGGGGGAAGAAGTAGGCATTTTGACTTTTATTATTCTTTTTTATTTTAGTGTTTTATTGTTTCTCTTTTCATTGTACGAGCAACTTTTTCAATGCTTAGATCTTCACAAAGTTGTAAGTATTTCTCATATATCCTATTTCGCGACATCAACATGGGCGAAAGTTATTTTTCTTAGCCCAAGTAGGTTAATGAAGTGTATATCTATAGATATACGCTCTTATACAACAATCTTTTTAGATCTAAAATCTGTTGGGAAAAGGATTCAAATTATATATGGTGTGGCTTTTGTAGATCTACTACGATGGAAACTCATGCTTTTGCTTGTTTAGAGTTAAGGAACATGTTAGATTTTACTTTATTTATGTTTGCATATTATTGCTACATTTTGGTTAGTCTTTTGTTCCCTAGGTGGAATTATGTTTCCCTTACGTGGAAATATTATTAGCATATGCTATATCCTGATCCTATTATGTCTTGATGTATTTGTTTCTTTTGAAATGAATATGTCAAACTAGTAAAAAAAGTAAGTGAATTCAATTAACTTACACATGTAAATCAATTGCACAATTATTGACTACAATTGTATCAAACGATAACTATTAAAAAAACAAAAGAAACCCCAAACACGTGGTCTAACGGTAATAACTAGTCTATCCTTGAGCATCCAACATGGATTAAACTCCTAGGATTTGTATGGAACAACCTTAAATCTTGGAACCAACCATCCTGCCTTTTGAGGCATCCACAAATTGGCGGTCAGTGATTAATCTAGATGTGAACATGGATTAAAGGTGCACTCCAAAGGTTGGACCCATTTAAGACCACGGTGTAAGTAAACAATAACTACAAATGAATATTAAACATTAACAAGCTTCATCCAAAATCACCTATTGGCATTATTGAGTTTATATTTGATGAAAAATAAATCAGAAATGAATTCGTTACTTACCTTTTCCGTATGCCCAAGATCGAAGAACGCCGCTTGAATGCCTAATTGGATCCATCTCACGGTTTGTCGGAGTATGGATGTATATCCACAACTTCTGCAGTGACGAAGATCGATAATAATCGTTTGCGATATTTTCATCGTGAGTCGAAAACCCGGGAAAAAGAAAAATGGTTGGATATAATGAAAATGAACTCTTGAATAATGAATTCAAAAAAGGATTCTATTCTTATTTTCACTTCCAATATACACCAATGTACACGTCTGTTAATACATATAATATGTAAAAGGATTAATTATAAATAAATCCTTAAACTCTTGATTATTTACTATTAAATCCTTAAAGTTCTACAACTTTTCAATTTAGTCCAATTATTAAATTGGATCAGATCCTTTGACCCGATTGACCCGCTCACAGGCAGACCGGGTATTTCCAATATCTCTCACTCACACTTGACAGGTCACATGCCGTACAAGATTATCAAATCTTCTGTATGCTGTGAAGTTGTGCGACTGGCATACTATTAGAAACGCTTTGTCTTGCACCTGTTAGGGTCTATCAAGACTATTTTGAATGGTACTCAACCATATAAGTTAATATATAGTATATAATATAATATCACATTGATATATAACGCATATGCTTTACCCTAGACTGGTTAACAATCACCCACTTCCACATCTTTTGGGAACTCGGAAGCCTTAATCTGTTATTCACTATCTTATCACAAATATAAGATAGGCATGCCAGTGAACCAACAGAACTCTAATGAATGTTAATTAGCCAAATCTTCCTTTCAAGTTGTCAATTCTATACAGAAATAGTTCTGTCAATCAACCAATCTCTACCAAATCGAATCATATCATAATCTCTTTGTGATTGATCAAATATCTCTTACTAGTCCTTACTTCGTAAGATAACTCAATAATATTGAGGGTTAGATCCAATAACAATATAATGACTGAGTCTCACATTAGAGAAGTTGAGATCCTTGTACATCGTACAAACTTCTCATCTCATGGTCGATAAGTACACATTATCTTGAGAACTTATTTCTCTCCCACTTTGATAATGTGCCATGGTGTTCTTTCCTTTCTACCCTTGTAAAGGAGCACATGTCTTATCATATCAACCAACACCATATAAAGGTTTTAGTTATAATGCAACCTAGCATTTAACCTTGTTCGATTAAATGAACTACCTTTAGCTCTTCAGACAGAACATGACCAATTGTCATGTGAACTACACAGGTTTTACCCGATTCCTTTTTGGATTCAGCATGCAATGTTCTAAACAATGCAACTTTCTTGTTACTCAACAAGTCGATTCACAATTTTGAACAGGTTCCCGAACTACACATAGTTGTTTAAAATCAATCTCATCCTAATCTGTATCCTCATGATAACACTAGGGTAAACACCCATGTGAGTGGGCTACTTCTCTATCCGACATGCTATGAACGAAAAATAATATGTACATAACATACACACACATACATTGCTCATAGAATAAAACTCATTTATATTAACACAATACCGTTCACGATTTGAAGAATATAATAAATGAGGTAAACGAATAAATGTAACCTAATTATATTTAACTCTTTGACATATTTCACGTATACATCTTTCAAAGACATACTTCGTAAACAAATCTACAAGCATGCAATGAGTAGATAAATACCTCATATTGACCTCTCCTCGTGTTACTTAGTCTATAACTAAACAAATACTTAATATCGATATACTTATTGTCACCACGACATTTTGCTCTATCGCATATGATATCAATGTTTGACTATCTTTATAAATAGTTAACATTTTATTTGGAGCACTCAGCATAAGAAGACTCAATAGTCTCTTTTGTCAAAAAAAATCTTTTATCATAACTGGAAGAACTCAATTCCAGCCTTTGCCTTAGCTAATAAGCACATATGTATTCTCTAAGGTCTATTTCCTTAATTCAATACATTAGAGCATAATTAATGGTCATACACTAGTATCTTATAATTTTCTTAACGGTCTTCCAATGCTCTATTACTATAATGAACTAATATATTACTTCAATGCACACAACATGAGTTATATTAGGTCTGGAGTATAATATAGCATATGTAATGCCAATATACGAAACATTTTCCATATCCTCCCACTTGATAGAAGTTTCAGAATATATATTTACACTAAGAATCATATTCTTAATCATCGGAATACTAATGGGTTCATTATTCTGCATATAAAATCTTTCTCAAACTCCTTTTGTATAAGATTCCAGAGACAAAGATACTAATTATCTTATCCATTTGGATCTCAAGCCTAAGGTCTATGCAGACCTTTCCATGACTTACATCTCGAAGTTACTCGATACCAAATCTTTCACTTATATGGTATATACACAATGGTCCTCATTTACCATTCTAAATTCCATAACCTTAAAACCTCATGAGATAATAAATTGACTTATTCAATTCAAGAAATCTCATGTTTACAAATCTTTGGGACAAATCCTTTTGATTTTTTCATATAGATCTCTCATGATAATTCTCCCTTGAGAATAGAGGTTCATACACCTACTTGATGTAACTTTATGGAAGATAATACTACTAAATTTGAAATTATTCATATAGATGTAATTATCGCAACTGGAAAGAATATATTCTTATCGGTTTGAATATACGTATCCCTTAACTATAAGCCTAATGCTTTTACTTTATATTGGGAATCCACTTGTTCTCAATATTTTTATATCCTTTAGGAATGTTAACTTAATTCTTCTTCCATCACACATAACTATTCATCTCCCTTTAAACACTTAATTTTTAGGGTTGGAACAATTTTCCATTTAATTACTTAGGCTCCAAATCTTCATAAATATGTCTCATATATTTATCATACATCGGAATTCTTCCTTTTAAGCTCATTTCTGTGCTCCCACTGGAGTCAGAAATATAATAATGATCTAATCTCACACTTGAGTTGATAATATTGACTCCCACTTGGACCAATAAGATATCGGCTCCACCATTGAACAAGATCCCTTATTAATGTGATCATTATGAACCAATACATTTGAATTACTCTCACTTGAAGATATATCCAAAACATTAAGTTTAAGAGTCTAAATAAAACGACATGTTTTTGCCTAATACACCTAATCTATAGAACTCGTTTCTAAGAAATTGATATTTTATGATTCAAAATTTTATAGATCTATCCGCATTCTTCCCCACAAAAACATATCCTTTTGATATGTTAGAGTATCTTAAAAGACACTCCATCTACCTCTTTGACCCAATTTTCCAAATTATTTCAGGTAGTGGGAGTTAGTGATACAACCCTAATGTTATACCATGATAAATTTGTTATACTTCCAGTCCATGTCACATATGGGTTGGAAAAGATAGACTTTGAAGGTACTTGGTTTAGTACACATACTTAACTATTGGAAGAAGAATCAACTT
The DNA here is from genome assembly GCA_949673415.1 of Euphorbia schlechtendalii. NCBI lineage: Eukaryota > Viridiplantae > Streptophyta > Magnoliopsida > Malpighiales > Euphorbiaceae > Euphorbia > Euphorbia schlechtendalii. The sequence continues at coordinate 11,841 of CATIWQ010150015.1, read as the reverse complement.
TCTCCTTTCATGAACTCTATATTTATATAGAATATAGAGATAAAACAACGATTTTTTAATCCTTTCATCACATAAAATTGAAAGCTTAACTGAAAAGTACTTTTTACCACTTCAGTTCCAATGCTTTATAGTCAAATCCAATTGATTTATTACTAGATTCATAAATCTTTTGATGGCTAGAAGCTTCAGATTTAAGGGTAATCAAGTAGATGATGTCATAACAAGTATGGACATCATTAATGTGATGAAAAATTAGGCTTATGTCTTACCTTCACGTCTATTGAATCACATATATCATAATAAATAAGTTGCAAATGATTTTAGTTCTAGATCATTTTTAAATGGAGTATAAGTTTGATTTCCTCTAAATAGAACTCATCACATGGTGATAATTTAATCGTTATAACCATCACGTTAAGTTTAGATGACATTTTCGTCGTGGCTTATGTGACACAATCGCCTATGCAATATACTAACATTTTATTCTAAATGAAAACTTAGTCGGTGGAAAATAAACATTATCCACTTGATAAATTGTAATGCACATTCATTACAATAAAACCATTTATTTAAGAACTAGACTTATGAATCTACAGTTTAGGAATGAAGAAACTTAATCGTTGGAAAAATTCAAAGATGAACCTAATGTTCATTAAACCATATCATAAATTTAAAATTTGATAAATAATATGAGAATACAACACATCAAGTAGCTACTAGTTTGCACTCATTGCATATATAGTCTACATGTGTCAATTTATAGAACTTCAACTAATTTTGATGTCGATATAAATTGCAATGTTTCTCATATAGGTTGTCAAAAGTACACAAAGACACTATGGTCCATGCTCATGTCACATGCTTCACTTGAATCAATAATCCACAAAGGATAAGATTCCATCAATAACATTGAGTACAATATAATTCACTTTAGAATATATTATGTGTACCAATTTGGGCTCTATGCTTTAATTCACAATGCCCCTATAGTGGCAATTTAGCATATCACCTTTGTGATTTTACTATTTATTGCCTTTGGACTATTAAATTTATGTTTGAATGGTTCAGACCCATTTGCATTGTTCTTCTTCCCTTTTAGATATTCTAATGTAAGTTAGCATTTGTTGTCTTAAGAAATATTTCCTTAAGACTTTCCTTATGCCAAATGCATTTAGGAAGAATCTTGGATATCAGAAGAACAGTTTCTATAATTTCCAAGAAACTTGTAATTACATTAAATGAACTAATTCTATAAGAATGAGTTAAGTGCATCACATATACTCCCACTCAAAGCAAAGAACCGATCACTAGTTAGAACTTCTTTCAATTTAATGATCAAACTCGGACATGTCTCTCTTACATGAACTGTAGTGATTAAATCACATGTAGCAGTAAGCAAAATGATACAGGTCATTATGCTCTTCCTCCCCCATGAAAGAAACAGATTCTTATAATGTCTGATTTGGTTTGTGCCACTCTCTTTGAACTCATACACAACATTGTTCAAAGTATAAGAGGACTCTTTATTCCTCGAGCACAAACTCAAACTTCAACCTCCAGATAACCTAAGAACTACCGTTAAGAATCTAAGACTACTAGAAATAAATTCATAGCAAAAGCCATTACTGATATTCTTTAATCAGTAATGGTGAGACTAAACACATACAAGGATTTAGGTCAATTATTATGAGAACTTGTGTGTTAATTACTATTGACTTGAATACAAACTTTTCCAAGAAAATGTAAGCATCAACCCCAATATCGAAAAAGATATAAATATCTCATCATCTACCAAATGAAAATGCTTGCATTTAATTCAGCTCGATTCATCGTACAATAATAACTATATGTGTTTTTATTGTTTGTTATAGTTTCTTTAACTATAAATTATATCATTAAATACACTTTGGACCTGTTGTCGTTAATTAGTTCGCTTAACTAATGGCATTTAATGATAAATATTGGATAACTTTATTATGCATAATTATTGAAACTAATTTGGATTCAATAGGGTATATTAATTCTAAAAGTTTTATTAAGGATTTAAATATTTTATGTATTTTATATGTCTTTAAACAAATATAAAGTATAAAATAATTAACAATATATAAATCACTTAGATCTAGGCATAATAAAACACAATCCCAAAACTATTCGATAACAAAACATGCATTAAACTTGTTATTCAAAAAATATAAACAAACAAACAAACACATATTAATGATGCTAAACAAATGACAATGACTTATATTGTCAACTGCCACCACGTAATATAATTAACGTGTGTAACTATTTTATTGGAATCAAATTATATATTAAGTATTACAATCCAAAATTATTAAAACACCAGTTACGATGTTCATAATAACCATCATAGATCAACTCATCATATCTAAAGTCTTTTTTTTTATCGAACTCGATGATAACAAATCAAATTATTTTAAAAGAACCCGAATGTCCAGTTATTACATAATTTGATCATTCAAACAAATTGAAAATTAAATTTGTAAAACCATGTTTTACAAAGTAATAAAAATTAATACACACAAAAATATAATACATTATGTATTATATACAAAGTCAATAAGCACATTTTTAGAACCGATTTCATCAAGTTCCTCTTGATTCTTTTCTACTGAATAGATGCTCACGATTACATGGGGTTTGCATCATTGTTAACTATCTACAACATATGTCAAAATGTTAATGTTAATTACTACATAACTTAAATATATTACTAAAATACATTTTTATAATTTATACCACATATAAATTTAATTTAATTATCACATAAATAATTAACAAAAACATATTTTATCATACTTTATATTATCACAAATATAAAATAATTTAATCATTATATAAATGATTGATTATTTAAGCATATTACTAAAAATACTTACTTAAAATTATATAACACATAAATAATTCAAATAATCATCACACAAATAATTAAAAAAATAAATAAATATATTCTATCACTTTATACTTCATATGTATAATTAAATTCAACCATTATATAATAATAAATTGGATATTAATGCTATATTTTCATTTATGTAACTAATACAAATATACAAAAAAAAATAATTATCAAAATTAATCAACATATGGAAAATTTTCAATTATTTTCCAGTAGGTTCTAAAGTATTTTCTAGCCAAGAGAAAATATTTTAAAAATTGAGAAACTAATTTTCCATAATTTTTAAGCATTTATTAACATAAAATAAATGAAAAACAATATTTTCTGAACTCAAAAAATTCTAAAATAATCACCATTAAATCCAAAAAATATGAAAATGGGGGTAGAAAAATTTTGGAGTGAAACGACATCGTTTAGAAGGTGAAAACGGGAAAACATATTATGACCGACAGATGAGTGCCACGTGGCAGTCAACCTGTTATTGGTTGGTCAACCATCACAAGTTGACTGACTGCCATGTGGCATCTGATCATTGGTCGGTCAACATGGCAAGGTTGACCGATTGCCACATGGTAAACGGCCAACACGTGGCGAAACCTTGATCCACCACTTGTCCGTCCGTCATAACGGAACGATATTGGTGCGTGTCTCACACGCGCCGTAATCGTTCTGCCAGACAGGCGCGTGGCCGGTGTTGTCCGCCGGCATGCGGCACGTGCACACCAAGCGTCGCCTTCCCGGCGCATTCCGATGACCGGACTTTGACAGATTGACTTGTTTCGTCATTTCGAGTCTGTTGGCGCAGTCCGTTTTACGAAAAAATGAACGAAAATTTTACGTTTACACAAAACAACTTAAAAATTGAAACCTTTTCTGGCCAAAACACGTAATTTCAGACCAAAAACGAAACCAGTTACCAATTCATGCCATATGAACACTGGAATCACAAATTTTTCAGAAAATCATACCGAAAACACGAGAATATTGTTAAAATGCTCCAAAAACACTAAATTTTCTCCATTTTCACACTTTATTCGTGTAATTCCCGAAAAACACAAAATCGAATTCCATAAACAAATTTTCCAGAATTTCAGAAATTGTAGAAACAGATTATACAAGTAAAATCATCGCAAAAACAACTTGCTATGATACCATTGATGGAAAACATAAATCGGAAACGAATTTGATACTTACCTTTTCTGTATGCCCAAGATCGAAGAACGCCGCATTCGAATGCCGAATCAGATTCATCTCACTGTTTATCAGAGTATGGATATGTATCCACAACTTCTGCAGTGACAAAGATCGATAACAATCAATTTACGATGTTTTAATTTCATCGCGAGACAAAAAAGCCTGGGAAAAAAAATTTGGTTGGAAAATGATAATGAATTCAATTCATTATCAAAATGAATTCTCGTATTGATTACTGTCAATATACACGTTAGTTTATATATAATATGGAAATGTATTAATTACAATTAAATCCTTAAATTCTTTATTATTTGTAATTAATTCTTGAAAGTGTATAACCTTTCAATTTAGTCTAAATAACTAAATTTGACCGGATCCTTTGACCTGATTGACCTGCTCACGGGCGGACCGGGTAATTCCAACACTTTTTAACTGATTATTGTGAGCAACTATTACGTTTAAAGACACAACAACAACAACAACAAGAAGCTACAACAGCAAATAATTACGAATGTAATAATGTGGATTATTCGAGATTGACATCTTTCTTAACTTGAGATGATTCATTCTTTTCGCTGTCGGAATCGTGATGAGACTCAAAGTAATAAAAAGGGAAGTGGGTTTGACTTTGAAGATAGGGTTTTGAGATATTGTATGCTTTAGAGAATAGAATTTTATCTTTAAAACATCAAATTGTTTCTGAACAAATGTAAATGGTGTGCAACAAGTTCTTTTTCTTCTTTTTCATCAGTTTTCTTTAGTATATTTCATTGCTGTAGGTTGAGATATATCAATTCTTTTTAATTGGTATCTTTTTCCATTTAAATTTTCATAAACATTTCTCAATAAAAAATATAAATAATATACCAAATTTCAAAAACTATATTCCAACCAGGCTTGATGATCAGATCTCTCTTTAATTATGGAACAATAATGTGTGAAGGTTCAGGATTTGAGTTCAAAGAATTATATTTCAATTATTAGAATCAGATGAATGATTCGGCTTAGTAATATTTTACAACTTTACTGTCAATCCACAAAACCTCTATCCTTCAAAAAGTATTGGGAAGATTCATCTTTAATCCTCATATGGTGGTAAAAATTAGTAATACACAAATGGTGTTTCTCTACGTAGAGAATCAAAATATATTAGATCCTAAAATTAAAATGATGTATTTTTATTTATTTAAATTACAAGCGCTTACAAACTACAAAAGAAACTACTAACTTTTAACTTATAAGCATTAGCCATCCAGGTTTTGGTTTAGCTTTAATTATTACTTGTTGCAATCGTATCAATTTGTTATTGTTGACAATTTTGTCTCTAGAATAGGTGAAATTAGTGTAACTAAAAATCCGAAATTGTTATTTGATCATGGCATAAACAGTTGTTGAAGAAGTTCCAAATGGTCCTACTTCACTTACGTTAATAAGTTAAAAATAGCATTATTAGTTGAATTGGATGATGAATTCTTAATTATCATCTAATCAAACATTGAAGATGTGTAGGATGTAAATTGGGTTGACATAATAATCGTCTTATTTAATAATATGCAATACCCGGTTTCGGATTAATGGGTTGATTACGAAAATAATAGTAAAAAAAAACAAGCTAAAGAGAATTACCGTTGTTGTCTTGTTGCCACAAATTGAACAAAGCATTAGCGCTGAAAAATCCATACAATACGCCTGAAGAAAATATCTATAGCTAATGAACTGGCTGGCCATTTCTCTTCTAGCAGAAAGATATTGTTCATAAAAGCTTCAATCTTCAACCTTACAAATTCTCCAACAAGCTATTTCAATGGCGGAAAAACTAGTTCTCTCTCTTCTCCTCTCCAATCCGCCCCCTTCAAGAACCCATTTCCCTCTTCAACAAAACCCCTCTTATCCACAACACCCAATTCTCCCTGTTTCCTTATCCACTCCTTCTCCGCCGCCTATCACTCCTATTCTGAACAGCTTACTCGCCGACAACCACCCCAATACTTCTCCTAAACCCCTTATCCCTCTCCCTTCCTCTAATTCCGGCAAATACTCCAGAGTCCGGACCCGAATTGGGAAAGAACTTGACCCGAATCGCGGCAAACCCTGGTCTAACCACCGTCTTTCTCCTGTAGGTCAGCAAGCTCTTAATTCTCTAATTAGCCCTAATTTCGAGAGTAGTGAGTTGAATTTGAATGGAGTATTGAGTCAATTGTTTGAGCATTACAGTGGACATGTCAATAAGGATTCTTTGTCTGTTGATGTTTTGGGTGTGATTAAGGGTTTAGGGTTTTACAAGAAACATGATTTGGCCATGAGTGTGTTTGAATGGGTTAGGAATAGGACCGATTTTGGAGTTGTTTTGAATTGCTCTGCTGTTGCTGTCGTTGTTAGTATGCTTGGTAGACAGGGGAAAGTCTCTGCCGCTGCTTCGATGTTGACCAATCTCCGAAAAGACGGGTTTGACCTCGATGTTTATGCTTATACTTCGTTGATTTCTGCTTATGCTAGTAATGGAAGGTATAGGGATGCTGTAATGGTGTTTAAGAAGATGGAGGAAGAGGGTTGCAAACCGAATTTAAGAACTTACAATGTGATTTTGAATGTTTATGGTAAAATGGGTATGCCATGGAGTAAAATTTCGGTTCTTGTTGAACGAATGAAAGGCTCTGGGATTACCCCAGATGATTACACTTACAATACACTTATAAGTTGTTGCAGAAGAGGGTCTTTGTTCGAAGAAGCTGCTCAAGTTTTCGAGGAGATGAAAATGGCTGGTTTTACGCCAGATAAGGTCACTTATAACGCTTTAGTCGATGTTTATGGCAAGTCTAGGCGGCCTAAGGAGGCAATGGCGGTCTTAAAGGAGATGGAAAATAACGGATTTTTTCCTAGTAGTGTGACTTATAATTCGTTGATATCGGCTTATGCCAGAGATGGACTTTTGAGGGAAGCAATGGAGCTCAAAGCGCAAATGATCGAAAAACGGATAAAGCCGGATGTTTTTACCTATACTACCCTTTTATCCGGATTCGAGAAATCGGGGAAAGTCGAGTCCGCTATGAAAGTATTCGAGGAAATGAGAGCATTGGGTTGCAAACCGAACATTTGTACTTTCAACGCGCTGATAAAAATGCACGGCAACAGGGGACAATTCGCTGATATGATGAAAGTCTTCGAGGAAATTAAACATTGCGATTTATCGCCCGATATTGTCACATGGAACACACTATTGGCGGTTTTCGGTCAAAACGGGATGGACTCTGAAGTTTCCGGAGTTTTCAAAGAGATGAAAAGGGCGGGATTCGTACCCGAACGGGACACATTCAATACACTAATCAGCGCTTACAGCCGATGCGGTTCATTCGAACAAGCAATGTCGATATATAGGCGAATGCTTGAAGCCGGAATAACTCCCGATCTTTCTTCGTATAACTCGGTTTTGGCAGCATTAGCAAGAGGCGGTCTTTGGGAGCAGTCGGAGAAAGTATTTGCCGAGATGAAAGATCGCCGATGCAAGCCTAACGAGCTAACCTACTGCTCTTTGCTTCACGCGTATGCCAACGGCAAAGAGATTGACCAAATGCAAGAGTTAGCAGAAGAGATATATTCGGGTCTGACCGAGCCTCGTCCCATTCTCTTAAAGACTCTTGTTTTGGTCAACAGCAAATGCGATCTTCTCGTGGAAACGGAACGTGCTTTTGCCGAGTTGACAAAAAAGGGCTCCCCCGACGTGAGCACCCTTAACGCCATGATTGCTATATACGGCAGGAAGCAAATGGTTGCCAAAGCAAACGAGATTTTGAACTTCATGAACGAGAACGGGATTAGCCCGAGTTTGGCTACGTACAATAGCTTGATGTACATGTACAGCCGCTCAGAGAATTTTGAGAGATCGGAGGAGATTTTGCAGGAGATTATTTCGAAAGGGTTGAAGCCGGACATAATATCGTACAACACTGTCATTTTCGCGTATTGTAGGAACGGGAGGATGAGGGAGGCGTCGAGGGTATTTTCAGAAATGAAGGAGTCTGGTAGGGCGCCAGACGTAATTACGTATAATACGTTTGTTTCGAGTTATGCAGCCGATTCGATGTTCGAGGAAGCCGTCGAAGTGGTTCGGTACATGATAAAGAATGGCTGTAAAAGGAACCAGAATACTTACAACTCGATCGTGGATGGGTATTGCAAGGTTAATCGACGGGCTGATGCGGTTGCGTTTGTTACCACCCTTCACGAGATTGATCCAAATGTTACGAAAGAGGAACAATGCCGTTTATCGGAACGGATATTCAACAAATGGAAATAGATTATACGTTAATACATGCAACGAGATGAGCATAGTATAAGCTATGTTGATTTGTTTTGGTTCACATCAAAGGCAACACACAGGAAAAAGAGTTGCGCATGTGAAGGTACAAAATTGCTTAGCGCGCATTTTTGTTAAATGTGTACAGTGTAATACTTTTGATGTATTCATGATAAAAGGATTAGCTCTGGATTCCAACGCAGGGTTAAATTGGCATATATTTTTGTTACATTTTCGTATGCATTAATGAAGCAGGCTTTTGGAATGATTTGTGTATAAATTCATTCTCAGGTCATTGATCTGGTAAAGCATGTGATCAAAGAAACGGCTGAGATTGACTGGTATACGTTACGAGGAATGGTCCAAATTTTGGCAAAAAAACTCAAACTGCCGACTAGAGGGGAAGCAATTGCAGAAGGGAAAATTTGAGGTCTGTTGCTATTTTTGAGGTCTGTTGCCTGTAAAATGCAACAAGTATGTCTGTCTACCAGAAGATGTTCGTATATATGCGTATATAGCATCTTTTTTGTTATTCTCTTTGTACGTATATAGCATCTTTTTTGTTATTCTCTTTGTACTTTTAATTATGTGAAAATTTAAAATTAGTTTAATATAAAAATTTGATATCGTGTCACTGAATTTAATTGGTATATATAGTTTACAAATCACGTTTATTTTATCAATTTATCAACAATAGTGTGTATATTAGACACGATTATGGGGTTGATTTGGGCAAATTCAAATTGGATGCATAAATCATAAAAATGTTTATGCAAACTTGGTTCTAGTTGCTACAGATAACACTGGAAAGCTAATATTCTCTTACATTCTTTCGATGAGAAGTTATGTAAAAGAAGTTAGTTTTGCCCTTAAACTTGTTTGTAGAATCCCATCATTCGTTTTGATATTTTTACAAATCGGAAAAAACTAACTCGCCGCAATAGCAAATATCATGGAGAAACACTGAATTAAATCGTATCAAATAAAAAACATTACAATGCTAAGTTATAAAAGGTAACATTACAATTAGGGCCGTAAATGAACAAAGTTTACGTTCGGCTTGGTTAAAGCTCGTTCGAGCTCGGCTCGTTTATAAATGATCTTAATTGTGAACAAAAACTTGATTTGTTTTAGTAAACAAACAGAGCTTGAACAATGAGTGCTCGCCTTGAAAGATCGCGAACATGCTCGATAAGCAACTCGCTAGCATACTCGCAAACTACTCGTGAATAAGCTCGTTAATAGGCGCGTAAAAATGTCTAAAAGTAAAAATATTATATTTATCTTATAAATTATAATTATATTATGAAAAACAAATATTCATATATGACTTAAGTATTTTTAAGAGATTAAATAAGTTCAACATACATTTATTGCACTTTGATTCATGAATTCAAAACAAAAATTTTAAATTCGAAACTTGGCTCGAGCTTGTCAAGAAATTTAATTAATATATTCGGATAAAGCTCGGCTAAGCTCGATTAAACAAAGCTCGAGTTAGGCTCGGACTCAGTTTGACCAAGCTCGGCTCGAACTCGGTTTAAGCAAACTCGGCTCGAGTACATTAAAAATATAAACGAACAGAGCTTGAATAGTCAAGGTTCGAGCTTGGCTCTTTTACGGTCCAATTACAATGCTAAAGTTAAATGATCAAGTTGTATAAATCAAACTGTTGTAGCTCAAACAGCAAAAAAATGAACTATAAGAACATTAAATGGTGCAATTTATGAAGCAGCTTCTCATAAAATGCAGACAGAAGCACAAACACTTTGTACTGAGAATTATTGTGGATTTACCTCTTCATCAGTTTGCTCAGAATCCACACGTGTTACAGTTTAACGAGAAGCAGCGCTAGTTGCTCGTCTGAAACTTTGACATCGACACATACGCCAAGCGCTGCAGCAAGCCTTGCAGCTAGTTGATGCTTACACTGGGAAAGATTATAAGATGAATCCCACAACTTCTTCAATCCAAAAGGGTATTCAAAATACACACACTGAGTTGAAAATGCCAAGAAAGCAATCTTACACAAAGTTGTTCTCCTCTGTTTACAATGTCATAGAAGAATGAGTAACAGGCACAATAGTGTTCCGGAAAACAGAAGTGTTCCTCCTTCCTCTTCGATTCGCCCACCACCTAATAAACGCCACAAAAACAAGGATTTCACTTGTAAATTCCTTTCCAAATTTGAACTGTTACAGCTTTTATCATTATGATCCCAATCTTTGATCATATTTTGAGCTAGTTCGTGATTGTCTAATCCCAGTTCCAAAACCTAAAAATCACTAACAATTCTCTATATAAACGTTTTCGAAGAAAATTTTGCCTTGAGATATGCAAAATCTGGAACAGGCAATTTTTCAAACAGTTGGCGGGCATTGTCCAACACGACTGACAATCCAAAGTTCATGGTAATCAATTTCAGCTCAAAATTCGTTCAGACCATATTAGAAAATACAAAACAAATCTAGGAAGAACCTGAAAGATTAAACGGCCACTAGGTTCACCGGAGATTCTCTTGACTCTTCTTTGATCCACAATCAAAGTTGCTCTCTCAAAGTTCTTACCATGTAAGAAATGCAATCTACAATTAATGCAAACATAATCGTAATCCTCATTATATTTAAACCCAATTGATGAATGAAATGAAAATTCAAGGGAATTCTACACACATTGAGAGCTGTTCTTCCGTTACTGCAACAGATAAACAAAAATTAACCCCAAAATTTTGAGTTGATACCTAAAATGATTCAGAATTATAAACAACAAGGCAAAACAGAGACAGTGTGTAGTAAAGAAAGGACCTGAAGCAGTGGACTCGATGGTTTTGAAAACCGAATTGGAAATCAAATTAGCAGAGCTCATTATCTATTTTCACACACTTCAACTGAAAATATTTGTATCTTTTCGAAGTTTCCAACTGCTAATATTTATGAAAGATCGGTTTTTAGTTATTTTGGACACAAAATGTCACAAATCATATTTTGGAGCTCCTTTTATAAGATTGTAACAATAGTTTTAGTTTATTAATTGGACACAAAACTGGTAAAGAAGGGTGAGAATCTGTGGACCGGGAGGGTGTTGGGCTTGATAGCTTGAGTGAGCATACAAATGGGGTTGAACCCATCTAACACAAAACCAATTGGCTTGTGTTAAGGTCCAATCTACTCTACTTATATGCTACTCATTATTCATGTTTATTAACAATGTGGGATAATCTCAACATCTCCGACACTCCCCCTCAAATGCAACTGGACCTGGATCAGTTGTCACTTGCCAAACATTCCTTGGTCTATCTCCTCGGAGGCTCAAGGTCATCAACGGGCCTAGTCTTTCTGCTAACCCAAACTCCACCAAGACTTTAACACAAACCCAGGATCTCGGCTGTCAGGCCTTCTTCTCGCTCTGATACCATGTAGAGAATTCATGG
>CATIWQ010149995.1:0-14774 GCA_949673415.1 Euphorbia schlechtendalii | reverse complement strand
AAATCCCCAGCGCACTTGCTGACACAGCACAAGCACCAAATCTTTCTAGGGGGTTTCCACATAACCTCCCCTTTCTTTGGCGCTTTCCTCATAACGCCGCGAGACTCCCCAATTAATAATTCAAAGATCTCCCTATCCTCCTTCTTCTTAAGGGAGGTGGGCGTCTGACAATCCGCTCCATCAACATGAAAAGGCGAAGAAGACTCCCCCTCCATGATTTGGTGGCGTGGAACAGAACCCGAGCCACCACCCACCATCCCCGCCGTAACAGCGTCTTCCATGGCCCTTAAGGGAAACACCGTAATTGCAGCAGAAGAGTCACGCTCCTCCACTGGTTACCGGCGACCGGCACGGTGGACCAGGCTACAGGAGGTAGAAGAATCATAAGACATTTTTACCTTATAACAAGGAAGAAAGAAATGCAACTCACTTAGCGGAAGAAAAGGAATGTGGCAATTAGACAGAAGAAAACGAAAAGCTTAGAGAGCAAATGACAGCACCAAATTTCAAAAAGCAAAATCAAACGGAAAAATGGCGACAGAAATACGCCCTAATATATACAGTAAAGCTTGCATAGAAAACGAAGAGGTACACCCATTAAATGAAATACAATCATTACTACTGTTCAAAACGGCAGATTTGAAAGGCCGCGTCAGATCAACAGTCGTAACTCCATGGAACGATGCCACGTATGCCTAGGGTTTGTGGGTAGACTTTTCAAAGGCACTAAAGAACCTTTACTTGGGTTCGTTTGGGGGGGGGGGGACTCCTGATATCAAGGCCCATCAAAGGCCCAAATAAGTAAGCCTGGGCCAATCAAGCTACGTTTCGGCGTAATCACGCGCTGGAACCACTTCAACATGATACAAGGCCAATGCCCTCTTCTGCGAAGAAATTCCTTCAGCGCTACCCACTGCGCTCGAGCTGAAGCGACATCGACCAAACCCTTGCTCTGTCGCATTAAATGCAATCTTGACTGGTAGGGACGAGTCATTTAATGCTCCGACGGCTGAAAAAACCCTCAAGCGGCTTGCCACACGTGCGCAGCTTGCAAGCGGGTCCCGCGGATCATCATTATAGGCATTCCTATAAATAGCAAGGCAACCTTCCACTGTAGAGGTAACTGTTACCCTGAGAACACACAAATCACCCTTCTCTGATAACTAACTTAGGCATCGGAGGGTCTTCGCCGGAAACACTTCCGGCCAGAGACTTGTTTTGCAGGACCTGGAGACGTCAGAGGTCGTGGGCTACATACAAAGGATATCATTTATTGCATTTTATTTATTTGTCGCTTTCCACTTGTGGATATTATAAATTGTTAACTATAAAACGAAAATGACAAGTATTAACCGAAATGTCATAAAGGTAGCTACGTGTATGTAATGTAACTTAAATAACGACGAATTAGGTAACTCATCCAGACCTGAATCTATGTACTATGATGCGGTTTAGGCTTAATGGTTTTGGACTGTACCGAAATTTCTCAGATGAGCTGACCCAAGTGTCAACTCTGTAACATAGTTTAGAGGTTTAGGCCTCGAATCTTTTTAAACTTGTCTTTCCTTTTTCTTATATTTTAAAATCCCACACACCATCTCACAGGATTGGCGTCTTGTGACGACCGCTAGGGTAAAACATAATCCACTCATACTAGGCTAAAAATGTGAAGACCTGTAGCACACGAATAAAAAGGGCTCAATTTATTCATCATGTGTGTAAATATAATTTTACTCCTATTTATTTTTTATTAGAATATATTTAAATTTTATGTAAAGTTGGCTTGGGCACTTAAAAATATTAGTACTGGCAACATATATTAACAGAAAGATAAGCAACTTAAGGTGTATGACTAATTTTACACCGATTATGAATTATTCGAAATTTACAAAGAAAAAGTGAAATATATCTTAAGTGTGATTTTATTTATTTATTGAAACAATTTAAGACCAGTTCTCAGTCGAATTAGTAGATATACACTTCACTAATAACTAAAATAACCAGTTTGGTGAGGATTGCATTTTTCTTCTATTTCACATTAATTTACCTTTGTGTCTAATCCAGAATGTATCAAAGCAAGCTTTTATTTTCATACTCTAAAAGTTGAATTGAACTGAATTTGGTTGAATTAAACTATTATGAATTGAAATGAATTAAACTTATATAAATATGAATTTATAATATGCATAGTTGAACTGAACTATAATCAATTGGACTAGATTAATTTGTGAGTAGTTGCAAGATAACATCATCCAATTTTTATCATAAATTAATTAAGTTACATAGGATTTTTTAAGCCTCGTTAATTTATTGATCTTTCTCGCTAATTTCCTTGTATATTATAAATGGAATTCGGCACCAAATATATTTTTCAAGTTTTGTAACTAATTTTTTTATGTTATTAACTTATTAAGTATGTCAAATGTTAATAGCAGTTTCCGGAGTTTCTATGGTTGTAATGTTGCCGATTGATTAATGAGATTTTCATTAAAGTAAAAAAATGGTAATACCACGTAGGAATAGGATCATGTTCACGCGTGTATCATTTAAATATATTTTGGGCATTAAACGAGAAAAACATGCCAAGAATACAATTCCGCCGTAGTGGAGTGTATCTGTTATCTTCTTACACAAATTTTCTATTATCAGTCAACCTAATCCATATATAAGGAGATAGCACTACGTCTGACTTCATCAAATTAATCATATATTTATCAGTTTCTTACTAAATTAACTATGACTGATTTTAATAAGCAATAAATTATAGTGCATGTAAAAATAACAACCCATTAAATCTTATCCGAGTAAAAGACAATTCACGACCACCATAATCAAATGTTAAAATGCATATAGCTTATCCCTCTTACTAGTTGAGGAACCATCAGCTCTGATCAAAATATGAACAACTTAATTCGCATATTTTTAAGGAAAAGGTTTAAAATTTACTAACATTCATTCAAATTCAATCCACGGTGACTAAAAAGATATACCAATTCAAAATTGAACATAAAGTAGCTAAAAAAGAGTAACTTGTTCATCGAACCGGCTGGGCCACGCTCGGACCAAAATTTTAATTAAAAACGTTAACTCAAACCCGGCTCATGCTCATATTTTAGTACTCGGGCTTCAATCGGGCTTGGACCAAGCATACAAGGTCATTCCCAAGCCCATAAATATTTTTTTGCTATAAATTTTTTATTAAACTAAATTGAAAATTTATAAAATAAGCTAAAATATGTTTAATTTTAAATATAGTAGCATTTTTTACTTAAAATCTTTAATATATAGTAACACTTATTGTAATAAAGTAAGATAAAATATAAAATCTTATAATAATTATAAAATTAATATATAAATATATAATAAAAAACCAAGCTTGGGTATTTATAAAAACTAAATCCAGCCTATAAAACTTTAAGTTCAAACGAGGGCTTTTATAAAAAAATGAATATCCAGCCCAGCCCGTTGAAGCGGGCCCAGATTGCAAACGGGTCTAAAAAGATAATGCATCTCCCACAACCAGTAGTAGTAAGATTGAGAGAGCCGGAATAAAGTTTCCATGGCTATCCCTAATCACTCGTTATCTTCGACCCGAATCAAAGATCCTTGCATCTACATTGAACGTCACCTAATTTGAAGAGGCTTTTTAAGTGAAGGAATGTTTGAAGCGGAGCCAACTCTGTTCAATGGGATTTGCTGCCCTTCATTCATGCAGAAATCAAAGAATTTCTAATTCAAACCAGGTTATTAAGTCTTTTGCCCAAATAGCCCACAAAACTGCAAAGCTACATTCTTAACCTTGTCTACGCTTGCATAACAACCCAGCTCCACCACATTCATACTGTATTTTGAAGTATATACCAAATAGATAATGTAAACAGATTATACCACATAGCCCAAAATAGTTCTTTTAGCCATAATCCCTTCTATAATCATATTTCTTATGAAAGCTTAATACCAAAAGGAGCTTCCATTTTTCACCGATGTTAAGTTTGCATAGAAGTGGCCTGAATCAAAACAGGGCCTTGTCGGACAAGAATTTGAAGGTTGTCTTGTTCATCAAGAACATATAAAATTTTGAAAACAGAATATAAAGTTGGGTTACATCGAAATATACAAATTAAAATCTGAACTACTAGATCAAAAATTTGAATCAACTTTGTGATTGCCTCCAAAACAAACATGTGTTAGCATCCCAAAACCAAAAAAAAAAACTTGAAGATTTTCATGTAAATAAATATGAAATAACTCACATAGATTAGGGTTTTCTACCTACAAAATTTCTGTTCAAGAGCATGAATAGACATCAACAGATCCCAGCACAAACACTTACTCCTGCTTTATCTCCAGACTCGAAATGTACAATTTGAACAATTACTCTCACGCACGTTTGAAGCTCTCTGACCAAACCTTATAATAATGTATTTGCTGTTTCCATATTGTCAAAAGGAAATTATGTCAGAAGAAATCTAACCACCTACCGCTATTCCTCAATATAACAATTTATTATATAATGCAGAACATGGTTCCAGTATACCTTGATTGAAACAGATGGGGAAATTTTATTGAGTGCTTCCTCAAAATGAGTTGCCTTGATTGTCTTCAGACTTTCCCCTGATAAGCTACTCCTCGCCTCGACTAAAGCAGCCATTGCAGCTTCATCAACCTGTTGAATTTAAAATTTAATTTCAACCCAGAAGCCATATTAGATAAGCGAGATAAGCCAGTGAAGCAAGGTATGTCTAATTCTAATTTTCAAATACGCACCAGCTTCTTCAGATCAGCCCCACTTAAATTCTCACAAGCCTTCATGCAACCAATGGCACTCAAATCTACACTAGGATCAATAGGTTTTCCCTTTGCAAGAGCTTTTAAGATCAATCCCCGATCATCTGAACTGGGCAGTGGCACGTACAGAAGTTTGCCAAACCTACCAGGTCGCAAGACTGCGGGGTCCATCACCTCAGGTCTGCAACCAATGAACCAAATATATACCAGCTTTAACAGTGAAGACACTGAGAGAGGAGACATAAAGACACAAAATGAAGGACTGCAGTAACCAGCACCTGTTGGTGGCACCTATAATGAAAACACCTTGCCGCTGATCTGCTCCATCTAACTCTATCAGTAACTGCAACAATGTCAATGTGTCAATGCTGGAAAAAAAAAACAGCCCCTCCTAATTCTGTGGGCACCATAGGCCCCATATAGAGTAAGTACACAACAAACACATGTCTATCTGTGCATTGCAACTATAGGTCACTGACCTGGTTTAAAAGCCGCTCAACAACCCATCCCCCTTCTTTCCCACGCTTTGTTGTCAGAGCATCCACCTGTATAATAGAAATGCAACAATTTGCAAAAGAAATAGAATAATTATCAACAGTATGAAAAGTATCCCATGCTTAGCCACAAGGGAAGACACCAATTATAATGTACTTCATGTCTCACTGAATTATATCCTTGTAGCTTGTGGTAGCTGGGATGGGATCAAGTCTCAACAATTTATGTGTGATTTAAGAATAACAGGAAGATCTCTTATAAATAAGAACCCCAAAACTATTTTCACCACAATGATATCAAGGGCCCTATTATAACGGTGTAATCAATAACTATTAAAATGAGAACAAAGTACCCACCTCATCAAAGAATAGTACACATGGTGAACATGTCCTTGCACGAGTAAATAATGTCCGAACTGCAAGTTCACTTTCTCCAACGTATTTGTTCAGAAGTTCAGGACCCTAATCAGTCACAAGTTTTGGGTTTTCAAACAATCAAATTAAGCAAACAAGAAAA
Organism: Euphorbia schlechtendalii; assembly: GCA_949673415.1. Classification (NCBI taxonomy): domain Eukaryota; kingdom Viridiplantae; phylum Streptophyta; class Magnoliopsida; order Malpighiales; family Euphorbiaceae; genus Euphorbia; species Euphorbia schlechtendalii. The sequence goes on along the minus strand of CATIWQ010149995.1, from coordinate 8,975 downwards.
AAATACAAGAAAGAAACAAGAAGTTATAGATCAATGGCATTTGAGAAACCCAGAGTTACCTTGATGTGAATGAAGTTAGCTCCTGCCTCATTAGCAACAGCCTTGGCAATCAGCGTTTTACCACAGCCTGGAGGTCCATAAAGCAAAATTCCTGTCTCTAAATTGACCCCAAATTTCTGAGACAAGAAAAAGTTCCAAAGATAAAGTTAAAAGCACAACAAGAAATTGATTTAAACAACTGTGATGTTCAAGTTCATTTTCACAATAACGAATAGAATACAAAACAAAAATTTAATACTACACAAGGGTAATGGAAAGAAAGAAATAAAGAAAGGGAATCAAAGGAAAAGGAATGCAGTTCCCTTACCTGATTGTTGTTGTTTGGTTTAATTTGGAATGAATAAAATTCTAACATTTTTCCAGAAAATTCCTTTACCAATTTTTCCAAATAAGTATTTTATTTAGCAAACAACAACCAATGACTATGAACAAAACCTAAAATCAAATCCAGAAAGTGAGAATGAAAAAAAATCTAAAACCCATTGTTAGCTCATAAGATATCCTGTTAATGTTAAACCCATTGTTAGCTCATGATGAGATACCCAGTTAGTGGCTCTCCATCTGATTGTTTCCTTCTTTCCCTTTTAATCTCCTGCTTGTTCTGATAAAACCACCAAAAAATGATGATTACGGCGGCAACAATGGAGATCACGGCAAAGCCACGGGGATGATGGTGACAATGGCAGAAAGATGGTGGCTGCTAGCATAGATGGTGATAAAAGTAGAATAGGCAACGTGTGATAAATTATGAAAAGGTAATACAAAACCCTTGGGTGTAGAGGGTAATAGGTTAGAGGCTTTCGGGATAATGGGATAAAGATAAAGGAATAATAAATTTGATTCTTTTATCAAAACAAACAACAGCAAAGGGAATGATTTATTTTTATTCACTTTCCCTTTCCTGAAAACCCCAAAACAAATGCCCCCTCATTCTCTCCCAGAATACAATCCAGCAACCTAAGCTATAGAAGTATTGAGACCTATATCAGCATTTACAAATATATGAAAACATAAGGCTGTCAGTGTAGAATCCTAATGTCAAATTAAAAATATCAGGATATTGATGAATGTTAGATAACAATGAGGAGAATGTAATAATACCTGATAATCTTCAGGGTATTTTATACGCCTTACTATATGAATATTGAATTCATTCCTGATATCCTCAAGCCCACCAACATCCTCCCATTTAACTTTTGGAACACTAGAAAACCCTTCTCTTCTTGAAGATGGTTGAACCACCTTAGCTGCTTGCTGCAGAGATTATGAACAAATCTTTACATGGGAAGGAAAAATTAGTACCTTATTACAACAAAAGATAGACGTAATATATCCAAAATTTCTTTATGAACACAAATTGAATCTTTAGAGAAAAAATACGAAGTCAATAGTCCACTGCAAAGTTATGAACAGATGTATTCTTTTGCATTTTCTATCATATGCCATATCAAAAAAACCTCAGATATATAAGAATGACTCTTTGCTTCTTCAAAGTTCAAGCTACTTACTCTATTGTCATACTTGATGATTTCAAGTTCCAAAAATAAACCTAGTCAAGCACATTTTTCGAAGATTAAACTAAATTGATTCAAGGTGTAATCTTATAAATCTATTTTTCTAACCTCTGATAAATTTTGAAATTATGGGGCTCCCTTCCAGTAATTTATCATGTTGACAATGCACATGAATTCAAATACTGACATTTTCCAGTTAGACTTTGTTATAGGCTTAGAAACCCACAAACAGTTAACAAAAACATACACATGTAATGCATATTGATATTTTGTCACTATAATGGACCAGGGCATGATAAACAATATAGACTAATTCTACAGGCAGCCTTGGTTTAGAGCCAGAACTCAAAAGTATATCTAGTTCTACCCTGACTTGGTAGATGAATTACTTATCTAAAAAAAGCACCACATAAGGAATTAGACATATAAAGCATAAAAGAAAAAGTAATCCAGGTTTTCAAACGTAAAACAAAAGCTATAAATATGTAAGGATGTGAAAACCAAAAGAGTTAAGTAGTGGGAGAAGTGTGGCCCCTGAAAACCACCACAGAGCTCTACCATTGTCATAAATGTAAAAAACGAGAGAAAAAACAACCTCTCTCAGGCCACACAAAGACTCAAAATATTAAAGATGAAAGGTACCTCAAAATCCGTCATTGTAATAGCAAGCTTTTCAATCTCTTCAGGCAGCCATGGTACCTTCCACCATTCTTCATTGTTTTCCTTGTCTGTATATTCTCTAGTTATGTCAGACTTCCTATGAGTAAGGATTCTCCTCATAGCAAGATTACCAGCTTTGTCTACCAAAGCATTCAAATCAGCACCAACAAAACCTGGTGTGGACCGAGCTATCTGTAAGAGATCAAGAGAACCCTCAAGAGTACATTTTTTAGTGAGCACTCTAAGAATCTCAACCCTAGCATTCTCATCTGGCACACCTAACCCAATCTCACGATCAAATCTCCCAGGTCTCCTAAGTGCAGGATCAATAGCATCAGGCCGATTGGTGGCCCCAATTACAAGAACATAGCCAGGATTACCATCATAGCTTTCAGGATTAGAATTTGGATCAGCTGGTTGTACAAGTCTGTGATATTCATCCATGCAGGTCATCAATTGTGTCACGATCCTTCGCTCCATTTCCCTTTGAAGACCTTCTCTCTTTGAAGCAATGGCATCAATTTCATCAATAAAAATAATTGATGGAGCAGTTCTGTATGCTTTAGTGAAAATTTTACGGATGTTCTCTTCTGATTCACCTGAATTTGGTATCAATAAGAAACAACAAATATATTAAGACTTTGACAATTGTGGTGAAATATTTCAGATAAGATGGCAGATTGCTTCAGTAAAACCAAATGATTGGCCATAATAAGCCTTTTATCAGTTAGATTATCCATTCTATAATATAAAACAATACAATTTTTCACCAGGAAGAAAGATGATGAATATTTGAAACCATGTTCCGATACAAGGTATACATACATACATCTTGAGGATTATGAACACGATTAGTAGAACTCCAGTCCATACCCTAACTCCTCAAACTTCAGAAATGTAAGGTAAAAATAGAGATTGACTGATAGTTGAATTTAATTTACTACCGACAATATCATTAAAACCTTGGGAAACATAATATAAGACCTGTTGATCTTTCAATCAACATCAGCAGAAATTTCAAGATAAAAATCTAAACATCAGAATCAGTTAATATAGTTGCTGAGATCTAATAATTGAGAGAATTAGAGTCATAACGTTATGCCTAAGCTCTTCTTACCAAGTCCACAACATCCCTTCAAGAGTGAGCATGAACAAAATTAAGCAGCAACAACAACAACAAAACAGGCTGTGGAGTTCATCCAATATTCCAAATGAATAGGAAGCCATGATTTTCAAATATCGCCATATGAGAAGAGCTTTTAAAAAGCCTACCTGATACACCAGAGACGACCTCAGTAGCTGAAATCTTGTAAAAAGGAACTCCGGTTTCATTGGCAATTGCGTGAGCCAGTTTGGTCTTACCGCAGCCAGGAGGCCCGTGCAGTAAAATGCCACCAATTGGGTTCACTCCAAGGCGCCGCGGGACATGAGGATGGTACAGAGGCAAAAATACTTCCATCTCCATTTCCTCCAATACTGATCGCATTCCACCTAAATCCCTAAACCTAGGCCCACCATTCACCTTGCTTTCAGCAGCATTAGAAGCTTTGCCTTTCCCCTTCAATTCCTTTACCACACTAGCTCTTAATATTTCACCTTCTTCTTTGCCTTTACATGAACTCGCAACAATAATTTTATCACTGGTTTTGCCCGTATCAATCTCTACTTCGGTAATATTTTCTTTCTTCTTTGATTCCGCGGCGTTATTGTCTCGTAGCATTGATTGCATCAAATCAAACTCCGGCTTCAAGTTCTCTTCATAAATTCCATCATTCGAAGTCGAAACAGCGGAAGAAGAAGCCGGTGACTCTGAGTCTGAATCAGATGAGGAGCTTGACAACCGATTACGAGAAATTTTCTTCGTGTAATCATTCTCGATTTGCTGCAATCTCTCTTCACTGTCATTTATCGGTTTTCTTCTTTTACGACACTGGCTATGACCGATTGAAATATCTTCCTCGTCTTCATCTTCTTCTACCTCAGAAGATGACCGTTTGAATTTGTGCGTTTGGTGAGTCGATGATGGCGAATTAGTAGGAGTAGTTTTTAGAATCTGGTTGACAAGTCCAGTGAGGCTTCGTAGTTTCAAACGGCGGTAGTTAGGGTATTGCTGGCGCAGGTGGTGGACGATGTCGTCGGCGGTTGAGAATTTCTTCTTGCAGGAATCAACATGTTGTTTAAGCAATCCTCCTAGCCGCCGCTTCCCTCCGTCTACCATCTCCACCGCCCTCAAATGAAATTACCAAGTTATAATTGTGCGTTTTCCATCCGAGGAAACCAGGCGAGGGTTTTATTTTCTTTTTTGTGAAAAATTGCGCATATCATTGAAATTGAAATTTAAAAGCTCGTTTTAATTTAGTAATTACGAGACAAGGGCTTCTTTATGAGTTAAATGGGCTTAGTGCACTCAGATGGTTCTATTTTGGGAAAATTTTTAAAATAGGGAATAAATATGTGGAATGATTAAGTTCAATCATTTTTCATGTAGTATATTTCGAAAACGAGGTATATGGAAAATTCTAAAATGGGGAATGATTATTATATTAATATCTTTTTTAGTTTTAATTTATTTTAATGCGTTTAATAATTTTTTTGTTATTGTGAATAGATTTGATGTAAGTAAAATAATATAATAATAATAATAAAATATTATTACTTTATGTGAATCTGAAATGAAAAATGAGGAAGATGGTTGAAGCAAAAACACTATAGCTCTTGCAAAATGATGTTTGAGGAATGAAATATAGCGAAAATGGTTGAACTTGCTCTTATAGATATTTGGGTACATTGGACTATGTGTTCTGAATTGAAAGTTCTAATTCTGAAGGGCCAAAATAAATATAAAGGCAATAAAAGTAGGCAACAAGAAGTGCAATTTTGTAGGCATCGAAATGTACTAGATCTGGATCCGATTTAGATTCATATTTTTTATCATTTTAAGGTTAAATCGGATCCGATTTACCTTGTGTCAGCCTTGAAATTGTGATAATATTATATTAAATCAGATCCAGATCCGGCTCATTGTCATCCCTAGTAAAACTTATACAAGATTCTTATAGCTTATAGGTCTCGTTTGGTTGGCAGAATAGAATTGAATAGAATAGGAAATGAATGAAAAAAACGTCAAATATGATACATGAGTCCGACGTCGGAAGGAATAGCTCTTCCTAGTTTCCATGGGAAACACGGAATAATAGTCATTCCTTCATTTGAAGTTCTCAGATTTGAAGTTCTCGTTTAGTATTGGGAAGAAACTGTTATTTTATATAGGATGTATAAAGTGTAAAGAGGAAGTTTAAATTTGGTACTGAATGACAGGTTTCAAATGGAACGTAAAAAAAGTAATTTTGAAACCTTTTCAGTACAATTATAAAATTTGCCCAAAATTTATTCCCTCCGATGTCAGAATCATGCATCATAATTAATGTTTTTACATATATTTTCTATTCTATTCCGCCAACCAAACGAGTCAGTAATGTTTCTGATAAACAAGATTGGAATCTCTGTTTATTTATTTCAGACATAATTTTCATTTTACTTTGGACTAGTTTGGGATTACTTTTTTAAGTTACTTTTCCAAAAGCTTTTCCAGACTGCTGTCCCGAAACGTTTAGAAAATCAATAGAAAACATTTTCTAATTTATTAGTATTAAGAGTTAAAATTTATTTATCAGATATCAAAATATGTTCAGTTAAAAATATATAAATGATCATGAAATTCTTCGTAACAACAACTTTGAAAACAATATCAAACAGATCCTGTATATTTGTTGTAGCATTTGCCCAAGTTTGTTCCATTTGAAAGTGAATAATCCATAACAAGTACCAAAATAAGAAAGGCATGTACTTACTTGGGGTAGGACAACATTTGTAGCATAATCTGATCTCACTTTAGAGCTGAGTTTGATATGGTCCATGGCCACATGAGGCCCAATCAAGAAAACTCTGAAATGATGAAATAAACATTGGACATCTAAAATGGACAACAACTTTAAATACTTATTAATTAAAGGTTGTTATCACAGAAACAAAAGCATGTGTGGTGGTGGTGGTGCGGTGCAGTGGTCCAGCCAGAGTCCATAGTAAATTCTGAGCCAACAAACTAACTCACAAAGGTACCGTTCCTCTAAATTTCATTAATATTAGTTTTTAATAGAGTCACAGGAACTCTAACTTCTATCAACTACATAGTATTCAATGTATATACATGTTTCAATACCTTGCTCTCGAGAAAATTTACACTTTAACATATACGTATACCTTAATTTGATTACTACTTAATTTTGGTTTTAACTACCTATTTCAACATCATAAGCCTCATTTATTTAGTTCACATTTCACTTCAACGGCTTAGATTTCTCTTGTCCAAATGTAAATACATGACATATATGCACAAACTACTTTCCCGAGTTTTCTGGGTTCTAATTCAAATGATTTCTTTTCGTTTCTAACCTATTGAAATTGACTATTTGATGTATGAGTATTCAAGTTTTGTATTAACTAAATTTTTGCATATTTGACGCAGGATTTATTCATTTGTAGTACGTAGTGTAGTCATCTATCAATTTGAATCTACTTCTTTTAAGATAATATTAATACTCACAATCCATTATAAGAGAAATGCATGAAATAGGAATGGAATAAGTTGGCTGCTTCAGTTATTTTTAGTCAATATTTTTGTAGCAAAATGCAACCTCATTGAAACAAAATAAACTTTATTTTTAGCTATTTTGTCAGCGCGCAGACGAGAGTTTCTTAGTCACTAACAATGTCAATCAATGGGTATGTAATAGTCAGTAATTTTTTAAGTAAAGATGACTATCAATTTATAGAAATTAACTGACAGATAACCAGTCTTGTTAAAGAATATTTGGAGTATAAGTCTTGCACACTAAAAAGTGTTAGTTACAATATGAAAATTCTACTATATTGATATAAAAGAATGGTGCAAAGGACTTGAAATGTTTAGTTGGGTTGGAATTTCAGAACTTTGCTGATAAAAAGTAAAAGTTCGTAAGATAATATTGCAGAGACATAGAAGTGAAAGACATATTAAATCAAGTAATAAAGCACCAACCCATGGACTACACTTTAATTTTGGACCACATATAAGTTACCTAGCCTTTGTCCAAGTATTTAATTATGACAATAATTAACATAATTATTTCCCATAGTGACTAATTTATCTTCCTAGGTGCTAAGCCTGCAATTACCTAACTCATTCCAGCCAATTAATTACATACCTAATGCTTATTCTTTTTTATAATATTGACTCTAATTTATATAACTAACAAAAATCTAAAATAAAATATTCTCATAGTCTACATTATAACAGTGGTTTTGCTTTTTATCCCTACAATTTACTCCTTGTGTATGAAACTAATAGGAAATATAAATTTAATTGACAGCATGAAATTAAGATTACTTATACGTCATATAATAGATAAATTTTGGAGAATATAAATTTTGAAAACAAATCTCTATCTATTTGAATTCCTCTCAATCCACTAATAGATTGATATCTGATGTATACTATTATTGATTAACTCCAACTTATTCCAATTTCATTGGTAATTTAAAGAGTTCAAGGCTCATATATTTCTCCCGTACAATTCCCACGTAATATTGGCTACAATTAATGACAAATAAACAGCTATTTCGCAATATTAGAGAGTCAGATTTCAAGGTCACATGAGTAGATAATAGCTATTGGATTTATAATTAAGGAATATAATATAGACAAAATTGAGTAAAGAACAATTTAGAATGAGATTAGGTAGAAAAAATATAATAATAATAATATAATGCAACTAAACCTAACAGGGAAGCTTCAAAAATTACAAGGGTTTGTATCTTTCCCTAAAAAATAATTAGCATTATTATAAAGACAAATAAAAAGAAACTATAATCAAAAGAAAAGCACATGGCAATGAAAGGCGTAAAAGGGACCCATCTATTCCAATAAGCAATAGGGGGTAAACAATGAGAACGAAAACATTTCTCAAATCTCACAATAAAACAGAAAAAAATGATTATTTGAATTGAATTTTTAAATTTACATTAATTGCAAGTTAACATCATGAAAACCATATTTTTATCTCAATATTGACTCACTTAATATAATTAGTCACAATCAAAATTGAGTGTCAAATTAGTTTATTAGGATTTCTTTATAAACAATTCAATATTGACTATTCAAGCACATTTAAGAGGGTTCAAAAGAAAATTATTGTGCAAAATTTATGAACTATATTTTATTAAACCACGTAGATTAACTGAATTGAACTATTTGAGTTTTGTTGAAATATAGGCCTATAACTCTTCACATAACAATGTTTAAACAAGTACTTTATGGAGTTTAAAAAACTACTGAAATTTATAGTATAATGTGAACAGAAAAGCTATTTTAATTAATTGATTAGATGTGGCATAACTTAATTGGAAAAAAATGTTTTTTTTTTTTTGAAAAATATGAAAAGTTGAATGAGACATGTAGAGCTCAAAATAGATTATAGTATCAAACCATCTGATGAATAATGGGATTCAAAATCATTAGGCGCCTATTTCCTTTGGAAACACTCCAAATAATAAACTTTTATGGTATTTTGCTTGGAAGCATTGTAAGTACTAAAGTCAAATAATCAATTTATACAATATAGACATAGAGTAATATCTAGTGACTAGTGTCACCAATATTTTTGTTAATGCCTTATGTGGTAAATTTCCTTTGTGTCTCTCAAT
>CATIWQ010149991.1:0-40477 GCA_949673415.1 Euphorbia schlechtendalii | reverse complement strand
CTTGAAATATTCATTAAAAGATGATTGATACACTGTACATGAAGAAGAGCACATACTAATCAGAATCTTATCAAACTATGCACAACTGAAATGATAAGCATTGCCTAAGAAAATTGCATAGTTAGATACTGTCTTTCAAACTAATCTTAATGTTCTGTACTTTAATCGATAGCTGTAGCTTGTGATCCTCGATGTCTTTCAAGACCGAAAGCAAGTTAGCCCGATAAACTTCGCACTTCCGATTCGCATACTTCAGCTCATTCATGAGTTCTTGGATCTTCTTGTCCATGTCATCCTGCAAAATAACGAAAGGCAGGTTGATAAACACTTGAGAAGCTCATATTGTCAAATCGCAAACGCATATGTTTTGCATGATAACCCAATTCAAGATCTCCATGCACAAAACCGACATATGAAAGCAGGATAAAGCATGTAACTTTTCAATCAATATGTAGCTATTTGGATAAACATTCAATGTTTATCAGACACTTCCACAAAATCCATCAATGCTCATCTGTAAAACAAAGAATTGTAAGACAGTTACCTTAAGATGCTCTCTCAAGAAACCCAGCTTACATGTTTACTAAATTTGTTGAAGCAATTCATAAAATATAGATGGTGATGGACAAATGCAAATGACTGGATCCAAAAAATAATTAAAAAACAAAATTTTACAGTGCTCAAATTTGTTCATAGTGTTTTTGGGAACATTGTTTTATGAAAAAAAAAATTCAATTCAGATCATTTTATGCATAACATTCAAATATTTTATAAGTAAAATGAATTGAATTATTCTTTTTCAAAAAGACTGTTTCCAAACACACCCTAACATGTGCATATCATTAGCATACAAAATTTCTTAGAAACTGTGTTTTCCTTAATTTTAACAATAAATACAGGCTCGAGGCTGACTATAAGAGACCCAACTTACTCAAGCATGTACTATCACTCACTATAGCAATATTTCCTTGGATAACTAAAAGGCTACAAAACCTGCTCTATGTCTTAGAAAACCATCTAACAGTTTTTATGAACCTCTCGCAATAGGCAGTAACAATTTAAAAGGTCTTACAATTGATCACGAATAGAATTACTTAGACTGATTGTACAACACAATATCAAACAAAAATCTACACAAACTATCAAAATCATTGCAAGTAAATTGCAGGTTTTGGATGATAAAAAACACGGTGTGGCAGTATATGAATAAAATATCGAAAACATAGCAACATTAACGAGGAAAATAATCAAGACTATTGTACAAAAAGATAACAATCTGACCTCAGATAATTGCTGGGATTCACTCCCTTCATTATTCCCACTCGTGCTGGCAATATTCATCCTACTTCCGTTATTGTGGCCATTCACCACAGTATTCCTCCCATTATTCTTCGTTGCAAGCGCTACTCTTTTTGCAGCCCCTTGCAGGGCACTTGCTGCCACCTCATAAATCTCTACGGATTCAGAACCTTCATCAACAAATTTGAACGCTTCGTGGCGAAGGGTATTGTATCGAACAGTGTGAGACTCCAGATAGTTCGTGTATAGATCGGACGAATGCTCTTCCAATACAACGCTGCTTTTGGCATTTCTCGTCCATCGCTTTAATATGTAATGTGATGGGAGAGTAAGCACATTGGTCACTCTGAACACTGCCAGCACATGCCTACAAAGAAGACCCGAAAACTCGAACATTTGGCAACTACATGACGCTTTCATCTCCAAAATGTTGAATTTCACGTAGTGTGCTTTGTGATCTTCGCCGAATTTCGATACTTGGTAAGTAATGCTTTCCCCATCGTCTTCTGCTTTGGACGCCATGAAAGTTAGTGTACCAATTAACTCCTCTTGAAACCTCGTGAAGAGTTTTCTCGTGTAGAATTCTGATGCTTGTTTCTCCATTGGAGATGGGGTCTTCAAAGCTGGCAAAGTATTCATAGTGTCGTAATCTGCTTTCACTTCTTTTTCGTTTCGGCTTTCTAGGGCTTTCTCGTATAGCTTAAAGAATTGGTTGAGATTCGTTGAAGCATTGATGTACCCATCAAAATATGAGTTCATGCTATCACTTCGCTGAGTTATTGACATCTCGGCGAAAAATGTGTCCCGCAAGTAAACTGGGACCCACTGCCGGCGTTCAGAATACATCGTTTGAAGCCACTCGTGGTCTAAAAGTTCATACCGATCGACAAGTGACAGCCAGCAAGACTCGAATTCCTCGATCGACTCGGTCAAATTAACACATTTATGAAAGTCAGCCTCGAAACACGGGTGCTTTAGGAAAACATGGGACAACTTCTCCTGACATTTCTTGAAAATGTGCCATTTGCAGAATCGATGGCGAGTATCGGGGAAAACCTGCATTATCGCTGATCTTATAACAGAATCATGATCGGTGGTGATTGACAAAGGGTGGCAACCCGACATTGCTGTAAGCCACGTATTGAAAAGCCAAACAAACGAGGCCTCTGTTTCATTTATTAGAAAAGCGCAACCAAATAGAACAGGCTGGCCATGGTGATTTACACCGGTAAATGGCGCAAAGGGCAAGCGATAACGATTGGATCTGTAGGTTGTATCGAACGTAACAGTGTCGCCAAAGTGAGTGTAGTTTTCCCTGGCCTTTGGATCGGCCCAGAAAACATTGCCGGTGTATTGTTCTTCATCCCCCTGGACAGCGTAAAAGAAATTAGGATTTTCGCTATGGAATTGCCGCAAATAATCCAAAAGGAGTTGAATATCTCCTTCCATGCTCCTCTGCCGGTTATTTCTCATGTAATTTCGACAATCAACTTCAGTGAAACCGACTTTGCTTATCCCACCATACTCTTTTATCAAGGCAGACATAATCCTACGAGGGCCCATACCAGCGGCCTGCAAAGTATCGATCAACGTCTTAGCAGGACCCGAAATTTGCCTATGCGATCGAAGGCAATGAACTTGATCAGGTGGGACCAGCTCATGATTATGCTCTCTAACAAACCCCGAAACAGCCCATTTCCCCGAATCCTGCATTTTCACAGACAGTGATGCTTTACATCCAACTCGAGTGATAGTCCTAGGGCGCTTTATCTCCCTATCTTTAGTTCTTTTCTCATTCAAATTCCTAAAACCCTCTTTGGCACAGACAAATTGCCGCTGTATAATGGCTCCATCACGCCTAGACCGCCTCGATGAGCTGACCCGAGTGCTAAAACCAACACGCCTAGCATATGAATTGTAGAAGGCCTTAGCAGCCTCTTCAGACTCGAACTCCATTCCTTCGTAAGGTTCGAGGTCCATAAGATCGCCTTCAGGAAGAAAAATTTCGCCAGTGCTAGCACTGGCACTGGCGAAAGCAGCATTTACAGGAGTTTCAGGAATATCGTCATCATCATGATGTTCGATTTCCACTCCATCATCATCTACACCTTCATTGATACCTCCTAAGCCTATATCAAATTCAAGCACTTCGCTTTCCATTGTTTTTCCAACGAATTCAACTTCGAAAATCTATCTCGGACTCTCAATACCAATTTATTCACAAAACGAAATTGTAATGATCTGAAGTGTATTTAACCTAACTGGAATTACAGTAAACAGGTACAAAGTGTGAATGAAATGATAGAACTGATTGTTACCATAAACTGACCTTGAACCTGAACCTGAACCTGAACCCAATAACGGTTGTTGATATATTGGGAAGTGGATAACGAAACAAAATGGCTCCCAATTTCTTGGATTTCAGAGAGAGATAACAGCTGAAAATAAACCCTAGAATCAAAATCGAAAACTGCTCAATTGTGGAGATTTTTTTGGACTGAGAGGATCAAATTAGGTCAATCGGCGGCGTTAGCGGCGGCCGGAGAGAATTCGAATTCCAAGTGGAACGAGGGAAAGATCGGGAATTCGGCGGGGAAAGAGGCTGTGTTCATCTGTTCTGCTTCCTATTTCACTTTCAATGCCTGTTTTTCTTCTTAGATAAAGGAATGAATCTTAGCCGTCGATTATTTGATTATGTTCATCTAGGTTTAGGTTACAACCACTTGCTTTCATGGGATTATTGTTGTAGTTATTACATTTTTTATGTTATTTTTTATTTGAAAATTATAAATAAAAAATAACATATGCTACACCTTTTGTTTTTAGTTTATATTGAAGATCTTAATTATTTATAATGAGCTATCCACACGACAATAAATAAATAAATAAATACATATATATATATATATATATATATATATATATATATATATATATATATATATATAAACATTTTAACAATTTGTTATTTACATTTGTCGACACGAGTAGTGGTAATAATATTTGAAAAACTTTTTTATCGAATAAATATAAAAGAAACTAAATTGGAGGGTATTGAAGATTTGTTGAAAATAATAAAAACAGAATAATGAGAAATTAGTTAAAAAAAAAAATCAAAGACTTAATTCAATTACTTATTCCTTCATTTGATCATTAGTTCAAAAAAAGTTTGAGGTCACATTTGACATCCTAAAAGATTAGTGTTTTTCCATTTCAAAAAGGAAAATGAGATTTTTATGTATTTGGTAAGAGTCAATGTACAATTACTTTTTGTTTTTTTAACATTCAAAAACTTATTATTCTCAAAAGTAGTGATTTAAAGTTTTCGAGGATTGTGTTTGCTGTTCAAGTTTTTTGTTACCATTTTTATTCTCATTGTTTTGTTTTCTTTACGCCCTTTTTTTTTCTTATTTTTAACTTTTTTTTATATTTCTTCTATTTCTTAGTGTTGTTTTTCTTAAGGTTATTTTTAAAAAAAATTTAAAGTGAAACAAATATTTTTTTTTAAATGAAAAGAGATTTGGAGGAGTAAAAAATTAAATAATAATGTTATGTATTGTAAAGTGTAATTATCTCTTTACTTGTTACATGGTTAAGTATTTGATTGTGATATTTTACCGATTAATTTATATTAATATACTATATGACCTTTTTAATATGATATGTTTTTAGGTCTATATTTTGTGTTTAAATTTTCATTTAGCATGATATACGTACTAATTGATTTAAACATGTATATTCAGTCATTTTACATCTCTAATAGGAACCGTAAATCATATTTTACGAAACATTAATTATGATTTATGAGTCAGTTATAACAATAACAACAAGCTGAAACGGCAAACAACAACCACAACAACAAATAGTAACAGCAACAATAAACCACAACAACGTTGCCAAACTGGATCTGAATCAAAATTTGCTAAACCAGTTACAGTTATTAAGGACGGTCTAAAATAATCAATTTATCTATAATTTAAAACTAACCACGCAATGCTCTTTGAATAATCATAACTAAATTATAGTGCCTTGTACAAGGTTTGTTTGTTTTAAATTGGTAATTACTTTGGGAAATAGGAAAACTTGATTCAAGCCAATTTGTCAAGATGCTTGGCTTGATTCGTTTGAGCAATATTGTTTATTCCTTAAAATTGAAAAACATAATTTATCACTTTACAAATCAACTCGATTTGTATGATAGCTTTGAATTCATTCAGTTAAAACAACATTGATAGGTATAAAGTATGTCATTAAAAGCTAAAACTAATCGGGTAAAAAGTAAGTGTATTTGAACAGATTTTATGAAGGTCTTCATGTATTTCAGGTTTTCTGTTGGAGAAGGAAACCTCCTGGTCAAAGCTGGGAAAAGGCGATAAAGTTGGAAGGAAAGGCTGACGCTTAGAGGGAAGATCGTTGTTGACGTCACCAGAGAGAGAGGAGGCATTAGTTGGGAAGAAATTAGATCTTTAGCTTTTAATTAACCTAGTTTAGTTTTAGTTGCCCCTTGGTAGCAAGTGGACATTATTTTATTATTATGTAAGAACAATATCCAGATATTTTGGGCCAAGGCTGTAATTTGTTTTGACTTTTGGAACTTTTTTGGGGCCATGTGCCTCTTTGGTGAGAAAGAAGGGTTATACCCTTTAGAACATTTATTCCCCCTCATTATCCATTATTGATCTAATAGTTTTGTTTTTACTTTTCTCTCTAAGTTTTCTGTCATTAATACGTTTTCCTTTAAGCTTTCATCATTAATGGTTTTAGTTGATAAATTAATGGAGTTGGGTGAGTAGTCTACCATCAAGTAAAGTCTGCCCTATAAAAGGCAGTCTAAGGAAATCTTCCCCTGCTGTAATGAATTTTTTCCTTGCTTGGTTTGAATATTTGTGTGAATGAATGCTTATTTGCTTAAATGAATCTTGATCACATTCATGCTTAGTGTTGAATAGTAAGGATCGAAAGGTGATCTGTTTAACACAAAAGACCCTCACGCACATACACTTCATGAGATCGAAAGATAAATGTTTGTATTCCTTGGGTTTCACTTTGATGAATGCTTAACTAAACTCAATGTTACTTTGTTATTCATGTGAAGGACTGAAAGGTGAAATACGTATAGCTTAGTAAGATACTAGACTAGCTTAGTAGGTTGTAATTTAGAGAATTTAGGTTAAGAGACATTGGAATTGGATTGCTGAGCAAGGTCTTGTACTGAAACTAGGAAAGATTGTCTTAGATTGCTATTTGGGTAGACTGAACTTGAATCCTTTAATCATTAACCTAAACAACCTTTTAATCTTGTTTTTATCATTATTGCAAGTCTCTAACATTCAACAAAATTCCCCTTTTTAAGAAATTGCATTTACCTCACCATTAGCCATTTTATCATGGTAAGTGCAAACTGGCATAAAAACCTCCGTGTGAGATACGATACTCTTGCTTGTCACTCTTACAATTTGACACTAATATACTTGCTAGGTGTGTTACTAAAAAGTGTAACAAGTTTTTGGTGCCATTGCCAGGGAGCAATTTATGCTAAAGTTTGTTATCTTTGACTATAAATTGGTGCTTTTAATCCTATTTGTTTATAGTTTATAGAAACAGGTTTTTACAAGACTTCTTTGTGTATGCGAAGAGCTGGAAGAGAACCACCTATTCCAATAAATCTTGAAATTGAAAGGGACTGTAGAAGGAGAAGTGGTGATGTAAGAAGAGCTCGTGCAAGGGAGAGAATGAAGGAACAAAGAAGAGAGCGTGAACTCCAAGAGCAAGAAAGACTTGAGGTAGAAAAAGTTGAAAGAGAAATGCTGGAAAGAAAAAAGCAAGCTCAAAATCCTGAAGGTGAGGATGAATTTCATCCTCCACCAAGAAGGCTAGCCATGATAACTTATTTAGAGCCTAACACAGAAGGTCACTCTTCATGTATTGTAATCTCCCTAGAAGGAGATAACCTGTTTGAAGTTAAAGGCTATATGGTTCACATGCTACAAGCTTTTTTTCAATTTGGAGGACTTCCTAGAGAAGATCCCAATGCTCACATTCAAGACTCTGTAGCCATGTGTAACACTTTCAAGACTAATAGGAATGTTTCAAATGATGCTATAAGGTTTAAGCTTTTTCCCTTCTCTTTGAGGGATAAAGCTGAACAATGTATGAAGACTTTGCAACCAGGCTCAATCACAACCTGGAATGATATGGCAAAGGCCTTCTTGATAAAATATTTTCCACCGACGCAAGCCTTGAAGCTAAGGAATGAGATCACCAGATTCGTGGAACTTCCCGGAGAATCAATGCTAGAAGCTTGGGAGAGATAATAGGAGATGCTAAGGAAAGTCCTAAACCATGGCATCCCTATTTGGATTCAAGTCCAAAATTTTTATAATGGACTTTCCAATGTCAACAAAAGCAAGATTAAATCAGTGGCAAATGGAGACATCGAAGATTACCCTCCCGAGGAGATCTTTGAGATGATTGACAAGATAGTCAACATAGTATCCAAGTGGCATTCTTCCCATGAGGATAGACCTAGAATGGCTGAATCTTAGGTTGTCACGGAGTTCTCAGGAAATTTTGACAAGCTCTTGACCTTGTTAACCAATAAGAATGTCTCAGCCATTACAAGCCCTCAACCAATTTGTTGTAAAATCTGTGGAGGCAACCACATGTCTCAGCCGTTACAGCCCTCAGCCATTCTCCATTACTTATAGGCCAACAAAGACTATTCTCAAAATATAAGAAACAACAATTATCTCCAATGATTCAATTGTTGCATTATGCCTTAAGACAAAAGCTCTGAATTACTCGTATCATGAAGAAATTCATGTGGATGCAGCATTAAGTGCACAAATGGAGAATGGTTTCATTGTGCCATAACATGCAGGCACAACTGGGGATGAAAACAGGGCTTAACGGGGCGGGGAATGCTTTCCCCATCTCCATACTCATTAAGGTTTCAGGGAAAATGTATTTTCAATATACATTAAGGTTTCGAGGATAATTTTTCCTCCATTTCCATCGGGTATCGGATATTCCCCATTTAAATAAATAATATGTAAATATTTTCAAATTTTATACAATATTAACCTTGAATCATTACTTAAAAATATTATTTGATCAAATTGTTTCAATGTTTAATGCTAAATAAATTTGAATTCTTAATATATAATTTAAAAAGTCTATCACATTATATAATAAATTTTAAGAAAATAAACATCAAATTTGAGATGCAATGTTCAACATTAAAAATAAGGGTATTAATAAAAACATCAAAGTCAACAATATTTGGTTCACTTCCATACTATTCTTCCATCTATAGACATAACCTTTCAAGGTTTGTAAAATTTTAAAAAAATGACTTGGAATAAGCTCATACCCATATGTCATGTAATATAAACTATAATTGTTATAAAATATAGAAAATATTTGGAGGTTTCAGGCATAATTCGAAAAAAATTTAGGAATTTTTCAATGGAGGTATATCGATGTCGGGTTCGGGTATTTATCGGATTGGGGAGTGGATTCCTCATCTCCATATACACTAAGGTTTTGGGTACGAAAAATTCTCCACTCCCTACCCGTGGAGATTTCTTATCGGGTATTCTCCATCCTTATCGGAGCAGATCTCCATCAGATTCGGAGCCCCATTTTCAACCCTAAGCACGGCAAATATACTAATTTCTTTCCATATTACCTGATAATGTGATTCTCGTCACTAAATATATCATTTAGTGTCAAACTCTTTCTCTCTATAAATACTACAATCCATCTACACTTTTATCTTTATTATTATCTCCCAATTTAATTTTTTCATATGAAAATAAAAAATATATCCATAAATAAATCAATATTTTTAAAATAGTGAATCAAATATTTACAAAATGAGAAAAAAAATAATGCATGCATATGTTATAAAAATATGTCTTTACATTTATACAAACATAATGTTTTTAATTATTATTGACATGGTAAACATGAAAAGCGAAAACACATCAAGCTTTCCGTGAATTTTTTTATACATTCTCTAGTCCCTGTAAACATGAAAAAAATGCACAATTTATCCTCTAACATGGCATGAAAATCGTGTATTTTGTTATGCATTGTATAAAATGAAAGATGATTGCATTGTTTTGTTCATCTAAGCTATTGGTGAGACATTCCTTATAAATTTGATGAGAAATTTAGTTGTAGCATACAAATATATGGAGACAAGTGAAATTTTTTTAAGTTTACGGTGACAATTGAAAAATTAAGCAAAACTAGGTGTTTGATGTATTTAACCTAGTAGAAAACATTAATCTTTGCTAGACCACAAACACATCAAGCATATTCCTCGACAAGAGAATGTAGCTGGTCAATTATGGACGAAAAATTAAGGTGGTCCCTTATTCTTTATCAATGAAAAAACAAAAAATAGTTTCCTAAAGAAGCTCTAAGTTAAATGCTTAATTGTAGTCAATTATTTCATGGCATGCTTATCTTGGAAAACAAGTTGTCAAAGAAAAACAAGTTGTCAAATCATTCTTTTACGTATTGAAAAACTTATTGTTGGAGAACACAATCATGAGTTTAGAAAACAAAAATAATATTATTATATTATTGTCCAATGGGTCTTTATATATTAATTATATTTTGTAAGAATACCAACATTTACAATAGTATAAGATTAGGTCTACAATAATAAAAGATACAATAACATAATAGTATATAGAAAAAAACGTAACTTCGTAATTTTAATTTTTAAAAAAGTTTCAAATGGGATTTTTTTTTCTTTTAATAGAATGAATGACTACTCAAAAAGGAAAGTTTTAGGAATATAGTGATTGTTATCTGGTGATGTTTTCGTTTTCGGTTCATATCAATACTAAATAATAAATTTCCATTCATTCTTAGACAAGCTCTAAATAACATGAATTATCAGAAAATACCTTAACTATGTTTAATTTTTGCTACCATGGTAGAGATAAATTTGGAATTCACAGTTGTTTTCAAAATTAATATATTACCTGTAAAATATTAATAATAAAATAAAAAAAATAATCAATAGAAAAAATCAGTGTACCCTTCCCTATATATCAGTAGTAAGGAATATTATCCAAACGGATTTATTTTTAATATTCTATCTGATAATAGTCGTATATATTCCACTTTCTTAATCCATTTGAAGAATTGATTGTAATGATGAATTTGATTCAATTCCTGATATTCAACATGATTTTCTTCAACAATTTTGCAGAATCAATTGATTACAAGCGTTTCAGCTACTCAATTTTCAAAGAAGAAGACGACGATTTCTTGAAATTCACAGGTTCTTCCTCCATCTACAACGGAGCTCTTCAACTCACTCCTGAAACTCTCAATCCAGCTTTCATGGCTGTTCACTACAATAAATCAGGCCGAATAATGTATCCCGAGCCTTTTAAACTCTGGTCTTCTTCTTCTTTAGCTTCTTTCAAATCTAGCTTCGTAATTAACATCTACAGAAACTCCGATTGGGATGCCGGCCACGGACTGGCTTTTCTGATTGCTCCGAATAGCAGCGGTTTGCCGGATTCTAGCTTCGGCCAATGGATTGGATTGACGAATTCCTCCACCGATTCGAATCCTAACAACTACATCGTTGCGGTTGAATTCGATACGCAGAAGCAAAACGGCGTTGATGAGATTGACGGAGATCATATTGGAATCAACCTCAACTCCGTCGTATCGGAAACTTCGGCATCGCTTTCTGACCACAACATCACTCTGTCGCCGCCGCCTCCGGGAGCTAATTACACCGTCTGGATCGATTACAACGGGACGAACCAGCTGATGCAGATTTACATGGTTAGAGAAGGAAATCCTAAGCCGTCAAATCCAATCCTCGACCAGAGTTTAAATCTGAGGCAGTATTTGCAACAGGAATCATACTTCGGATTCTCTGCTTCAACCGGAGATCCACAAATTGAGCTCAACTGCGTCTTAAAATGGAGTTTCCAGATCGAGAATCTAGACAAAGACAACAAAAACCTCCCGACGAAGATTGGAATCGGCGTCGGAGTTGGAATTCCGTTTTTAATTACCATTACAGTCATAGCGCTGTGTATTAGAAGGAAGAAACTAAAATCGGCGGCAGATGGAGGAGGAGAGGCGGCGGACGAAACGGAGATAGGCAATCAGGTGCGGTGGTTACCAGGAATGGCGAGGGAATTCAAATACGAGGAATTGAAAAAGGCGACGAGTGATTTCAATGAAAGATTGAAGCTGGGAGAAGGTGGATTTGGAGTAGTTTACAGAGGAACAATTCAAGAAAGCGAAATTGCAGTGAAGAAATTTAGCAGAGATAATATGAAAGGAAGAAAAGATGATTTTCTGGCTGAACTTCAGATCATTCATCGTCTGCGTCACAAGCATCTTGTCCGGCTAGTAGGTAACTATTACAGTATTACTCTTTTTCCTTTCAATTATGTCTAACTTTTTGGATTTCATTTTGATTTTGCTTTAATTGAAAGTTTATGTAGTGTTCGACTTAGTTAAAACTTAGAAGTATAACAAAGCAACTTAGTTTTAAAGTTGAGAATGTGTGGTATTTAATATTTATGAATTAAATTTTTTACAATTTTGAATTTTCAAAAACACCATATAAAATTCTGTTTAATGTCTCATTTGAGTTAAAGGACTCCGGAATATTTATCGTTTTAAACTCTTTACTTTGATTCCTAATATTTATCATTTTAAAATATCAATGCATTTTTTAACAAGATTTTTCTAATGTACACTTGCATTAATTCGGAAAGTGATTAAATGTAGATTAATGTATAAGTTGGTAACTAAGAAAAGAGAAAATTTTATTATAAATTAAAATGGATTAAATAGTCATTCATACTACATTAAATGTGTTATGAGTTTTGATGAAAAACCTGAAATGATAAATATTAAGAATCATATGATTTTAGTGACATGGACATAAATAATACACTCAATCTATATAATTTTTTGTGATGTTAAACTATTGATGGATGCTTGGATAGGTCACTTGTACTTAATAATCTGTTCCTTTTTATATGTTACAAAAAACAATTTTTTTTTAATTCCCATTATGGAACCAATAGAGTACAAAAGTTTACTTTCTTCTTATTAAGATTCAATAAGTCAATTTGATTGGTTTGATGCTTTCTATAAAGCTAATTAGAAAACTTGGTAAGTTGAGGGTTAGGAAATAGGGGAGTAGAAAATCAAGCAAGTATAAGTGGTTGGTGAAGAAGCAATTAAAAAGTCAACCAGCCTAATTTTCAAAAAATTAAATGTTCGTGATTCTTCGAAAAAAATTCCCGAAGCCTTCAGAACTATTTTGTTTTTTTAATCTAAATTGAAGTTTAAAGAATTTAAAATCAACCGAATTTTCAAAATTTTCCCATTTTCATTTCAAACTTTATTGTATTTTCAAGGACTTCAGTTTTATATTCTTAATTATTTTGTCTCCTAGATTACCAATCAGAATTTAATTCTTATCTTAATAAATAATTGATTAATAAAAATATTCCTTTCAGGATGGTGTTATGAGAAGGGGGAGCTTATCTTAGTATATGATTACATGCCAAATGGCAGCCTGGAGAAGTACTTGTACGAGCCTTCATCCGAGCAAGATACATTAAATTGGACTCGCCGGTGCAAAGTATTAGCCGGGGTAGCTTCAGCATTGCATTATCTACACAACGAGTACGATCAAGTTGTCATTCACCGAGACTTGAAATCCAGCAACGTCCTGCTCGATAAAGACTTCAACGCTCGGATTGGTGATTTCGGCCTTGCCAGGGCCTTGGAAAACGAAAAAAACTCCTATGCTGATTTAAAATTCGGCGGTGTCGCAGGCACCTTTGGTTACGTGGCGCCTGAATGCTTCCACACGGGAAAGGCGACCCCCGAATCCGACGTTTTCAGCTTCGGGGCAGTGATTCTCGAGGTCATATGTGGTAAAAGCCCTGGGAATGAGGTCCACCACAATGAGCATCTTTACCCGCTGGTTGATTGGGTTTGGATGTTGTTTCGCGAAGGGCGGATTCTAGAAGCCGTTGATGAACGACTTAAGAACGATTATTTCGACGAGGATGAAGTGAGAAGGGTTTTACTTCTCGGGTTAGCGTGCTCGCATCCTAATCAGAGTTCGAGGCCTAAAACACGGGACATTGTCCAGATAATATCGGGAGATTCTCCGGCTCCTCATGTACCGCCGTTTAGACCGGTTTTCATGTGGCCTTCGATGAGTAATGAAGATAACACGGATTCTTCGGTCTCTGGAATCACATCGTCTACTCAAAACAGTCTGTAAGATGACTGGATATTGTTTGTCAACTAAGGGATATAAACTGCTTCACTCAACTGTAAGCTACCCATTTGTAATGTGAAGATAACAAATTTTATTTAGGATCAAAATGTCAAATACATCATAGTCCCTGAACTTGGCTTAAATCGCTCACTGCCCTCTGAACTTTAAAAAATACCAATTCACCCCTTTTTAATTGTAAAAGTGCATCGCTTTACCACTTTGCCCCATGAACGCCACGTGTCAGCCTATGCATTAGTTTACACCCTGGCATGTGGTGTTTACGGGGTAAACTGATGCACTTTTGCAAATTGAGGGAGTAAAGGGACATTTTCAAAGTTCAGGGAACAATAGGCCATACAGGCCGAGTTCAAGGGGTTGATGAACGAATCGCCCTGCATTTTGCACCCTTCCCACTTATAATGTTATAAATAGAATGCAGCATTCCGCAAATTTTTTTCCTACTATTGTGAATGATCGCAGTTTTTCAAATGCTCAATTTGATTAAGAATTTTGATTACTACACAAGAAATAGATGTCGAAAACTAGAATTCAGATTGATCTGCTCTACATATTAATTCAACTCACAAATACAAAGAAATCTACCCACGAAACAAATCCCGGAAACTTGCTACAAGCTAGCCATATCTCAAATAGAACTTCTTCTGATTACAATCCAACATTTCACTCAAGCTACAACTTATGTTCTTCTGTTTCAAAACTTTGTGCCGGAATTCCAATCTCTTCTTCAAACTGTGCTGAAAAAAGCTCGGATATCCAACAGCTTCATCGATCCTTCTCCCCATCACATCGACCAAAAACTTGATCTTAGGCTCTAAAGAGCTCCTAACACTCTTCACCAGAACGGGCGGATAACCCACAACTAAACGGACTATTTGTTTGTCGTCAAATCCATACCCTTTCAGAAAAGCGAGATTCGGCTGCAGACTCTTCTTCACATCTCTGCACAAAACTTCCGGAAAGTTCAAGACAACTGATTGAAGATTCTGCTCTGACATTCCAACCGACTTGAGAAACTCGAGAGTTGGACGAAGCCTTCGGTCAACACTGTAGCCCATCAAGAACGGGTGTTTGACCAAGACTTTTCCGATCATCCCGTCTTTGTTAAGGCCGATAGCAGCAAGGAAGTTGACGATTTCTGTCAGCTTGGAATCGATGCTGTAGCTGATAATCCGAGGATTGAGCAATATTATCTTCCCGAGTTGGTTTTCGGGAACCCCCAGAGCCTGGAAGAACGCCAAAAGCGGGCAAAGCTTCTCTTCGACGCTGTGGGATAGTATGTGAGGGAATTTGGTTATGGC
Source organism: Euphorbia schlechtendalii (assembly GCA_949673415.1). NCBI lineage: Eukaryota > Viridiplantae > Streptophyta > Magnoliopsida > Malpighiales > Euphorbiaceae > Euphorbia > Euphorbia schlechtendalii. Next base: position 25,558 of record CATIWQ010149991.1, on the reverse strand, counting down.
GGTCGCGACTTCGCTGCGTTTCGTCGCTAATGTGGCGAGGCATTCGACCATTGGGACGAGTTTTTCGTTGACTCCTAAAGTGATGATTTTCGGGCACTTTGAGATGAGGTGCGGGAGTTTTCTCTCTTGAATGCCAATGCTATTTAGGTAGTCCCAATTTTCGGAGGCTTTTTCTTTTTGTATCTCCTCGAGGCGCTTGCACTTTTTGAACATTTCATTGATAATCTTGTCGTCGAAACCTCTGTCACGGAAAAACCACATCATGCTACTGCCATTTGAAGTGCTCGCCATTTCCATATGACCTGAAGATATGAAGCGTATCAGAACTGCAATTCGTTCTCATAAATAAACCATGAAGTTAAAGAATAACCAACCCATTTATTAATTTTAACATTTTAATACACAAAACTGTCATTAACGAAATAATCGCTAGATAAACCTCAAATGAACACAGATAAGAGAATATAAGAAAAGGGTATGTGCCATAAGCGCACATAAAACAATTCTATACGTTCTAAATGCGGAAAAAAATGATGATCACAACTAATGTACTGAGTTTGTCAGGTTTTCTATCAAAACCGTGCTATCCTTTTAAACATCCACATAAACATGAAATTACAGAATTAGAAAACTCATCAAAAGAACCATTAACACAAACAAAACAATTCTATTACTGCAATCAGTTTTGCTATATACAATTATGTTTCAGAATCACAAAAACTATCAAATGGAAGCAAATATATGCTATAGAAGCTCTTTATTTACATTAATAAAGCACAAATAAAACAATTCTAGTTGATACAAATCATGAAGCTTCAGGATCATATAACCTATCAAGTGAAAATAATCATGCAAAACTTCAACTCTCAATAAACAATACATGGCGTTTCTTTACGCAGCCCCAAAACTACTTTCTTCCAGCTTTCATGCTTTTGGTAAATCAAGAGACAAGAGTACAACAACCCCAACCTTAAGATAATAGAATGCACAACAAGGGATTTCCATGGGTACAAATACAACAATTTGTCACTGCAATTAGTTAAGCTATAAACCTATCAGATGGATACACAACAAATCTGCTACAAAAACTCTCCAATTCACAACAGAATCACAAAGAGAAGAAAAATGCAAGAAAAGGGTATTTTCCATCGGCACAAATCAGACAATTTTACTATATCCGCATCAGTATTAACTATTACCAACTGCAAAGAACACTCTCAACAATATACATAAATACAGAAAGTTGCTGATTTCAAAAGAAAAATAATGTCTGGGATTATACCTATTATCAAAATGAAGGAGAAATATGCAAGATTGAAGAGCTGAAGAGCAGTCTAATTGACAATAAGCTTACTCAAAACCTTCATCTGCTTGGAATTTAGGCAAATAGCATATACTACATAAGAAGACCTTATCCTTTGCCACTTCCAACTTCTGCAAATGTAACAAAGTTTCGATTTTTAACCTTCTACCGTATCTACCTCTGCGTTAGTTTATGAAAAGACAGTACTGCCCCCGTACTTTACTTTGTTCTTTATCGGTAAACCCTAAAACCCTTCTCTTCTCAATACTAATTACAGAAAGCTGAAGCAGAGCTTCAATCATCAATGGCGTCATCACAATGTCGAGTGTTGAAGCTGATTAAGTCCAATTTCAATCCCAATTCAGTTCTTCGACATTTCAGCTCCGCAAGAGAACGAACAGGCTTCAATTCCAGTTTCAATTCCAGCTCTGAAGAAGAAAATGGAAGACCTGCTCAAAACCCTCCTCAACCCATACCAAACAGACCCTTAAGAGCAGAGAGAGGCGATAGGCCGCCATATCAATCCCAATCTCAGTCTCGATCTCAACCAAATAAACCGTTCAGAGGTGGAAGAGGCGAGAGACCTTCGCCCCAATCTCAATTTCAATCTCATCCTTCTTCTAACCCAAGAGGACCCAGAGGTGGCGGATTCAATAATTCTACTGCAAATACCAGTCAAATTTCTCGCGATAACCATCCCTCTGACGATGATTTTCTCGAAAAATTCAAACTTCGGCTTGACAAGAAGAAGGAGAACGAAGCCCCTAAGTCAAACAATCCGCCCCCTTCTCCAACAGATGATAATCAGGAAAGAAATTCGCCTCCTCCAGACGCTAATGAAATCTTCAAGAAGATGAAGGAAACAGGCCTAATCCCTAATGCTGTAGCTATGCTTGATGGACTGTGTAAAGATGGCCTTGTTCCAGATGCAATGAAGCTGTTTGGTTTAATGCGCGAGAAAGGTACAATTCCTGAAGTTGTTGTTTATACTGCTGTTGTTGATGGGTTTTGCAAAGCTCAGAAATTGGACGATGCAAAGAGAATTTTTAGGAAAATGATTGATAATGGAATCACTCCTAATGCTTTTAGCTACACAGTGATAATTCAGGGGCTGTATAAATGTAACTCAATTGATGATGCTGTTGAATTTTGTTTTCAAATGTTGGATGCTGGTCATTCTCCAAATGTTGTTACTTTTGTTGGTTTGGTTGAGGGGTTGTGTAGGTATAAGGGAATGGAAGAAGCTAGGAGTGCTGTTGAAGGGTTGCAAAAGAAGGGCTTTTTTGTTAATGAAAAAGCTGTTAGGGAGTTTTTGGACAAGAATGCTCCTTTGAATTCCCCTGTTTGGGAAGCTGTGCTTGGTAGGAAACCTTCTCAGAAACCTTTTTGAATTGAATTCTAAGTAAGTGTTTGTAGTTTTGCTTTTACTGTGTTTTCTTAACTGACTACAAATTTTTATGAATTGGTATTCCAACAGTGTTCATTTTCATCATTAATGACTCTGCCTTTTTGTAATTATCTAATGTATTTTTTTTGTATCTCTTTGTGTAATTATAATCATTGATAGTTCGGAATGGGTGTATATGAAAATTTAGAGGCTCAAACTGGAAATGGTGTCCTAAATCATAGGAAACGCCAAAACGGGTTTCCAGCTTTTGTAATCGAGTTACATATTTGCTTCTGAAAACAGTTCTTACTGGTATTCACGAAACTGAAATTCGGCAACTGCATCATAGACAGATAGCTATGCGGCTTTTATTGTGGCAGACTTCATTATGTGGAAATCTGGGCTATTTTGATCCTAGATGAAATACTTCTCTCATCTCAGTGTTCGATCATAAATTGCCAAATTTGGAACCATTAGAGCCTTTTTTTTTTATATGTACTGCACATAGTCATAGGGGATTCGGTATAAAGTTTAGTACTGGTGTAGCTAACCAGTTATAGCTGAGCTGAAATGATGTGAGTCCAACATGTTAAAGGTCCGATTGTATGTGCCCGAATATCTTTAGGCATAAAACTGGATCTTTACACCCTTTTTAAATCAATGCTTGTGGTTTATGTGGTAAAAGTATTCATCTTTCATCCTTGTGATTTCTTACTCATAGCAGTTTGTGATCTGAAGTTTGCAATTAAACCAGCTGTGGATAATAAAAGGGTAATGATTCGCCATTTACCGGTTTTTTTTTTTTTTTTTGTAATATTCTAATTGTGTTATAAAGGGTAAACTTAAAAAAAGTACCATCTAGAAGAGGGCTTGTGATATTTCGGATCTTAGAAGGGGCTCGTGGATTAGTATCGTTATCAAATAGCTGTTTTTTTGGCTGATCCTGTGGCAACCCACTTTTGTTATAAAACAACAACACTTTTAAACATCATCAGACACATAGCATACACTAAAACCAAAAAAAAAAAAGAGCAAAGCTTAGATTTCAGTTCATCTTCTTCCATGAAACAAGATCAGGTTGATGTGAGAAATTGGTGAATGTATGGCAAGTAACAAAAAACGAGTCTTCTTCTGCATACATTCTGATGTAAACACACCATTCTTCGGCAATCCCAAATGAATTTGTTCCTAGCATTCAGTGTTAGACCAAGCAAGGATCGCAATTAGAGCAACCAACAAAAAAATGAAACCTAATTGAACTAAAATTAGGCGAGACAACTTAAACTCTATCAAAATTACTCACAGAAATGAAAGGGACTTCGGCGCCACATGCTCAACAGAGATCGACATATAGAGTCTTCTTGATAGCGGCTTAAGGAGTCCACTACGATCTTGACCGTAACATAGAACACGTAAACAAAGAAGCTCAAGGCAATGACACAAATGCAAACCGCATACCCTAAGGAATCGCTTAGAACTGCGTAGGCGCCTGTTACAAATGCGAGTACCATTGCTGACATGGCAAGGATGATGAACCATAAGGCTGACCGCATTAACCAGTCGTATCGCCTTTTATTTTGCATAATTGCAAGAATTATGTAAACAAACACAGAAGATGTGGACAGAGCCATGGCTATTGCATTGAACACGAAAAATGCCTTGAAAGCTGAATATTTCATCAGAATCGGAGTTCCCTTTCTTGGAACAACACTTCCGTCGCTAAAGAACCCGCCAGGGACAGTGAAAGCTGCTGCAAATGTTACGGTGGCTACAAGTGATGCAACCACCAAATGGTAGTCTTTGGCTCTGTCCAATCTATCTGCCATTTCTTCTTCGTTTTCTTTCTTTCTTTTTTGAAAATGGTTCAAGTCAACCATTTGATTTATCCCAGAAGGTCCTTTGCCAACATCGTTCATCCATTCTAAGACTAGATCCTGTTTCGGTTCAAATATTGAATAATATGAGAGAATAACCTAACATTACAGACCATAATATAGTAATTGTTGATGGAAAAGTGGCTAACCTCTGGCTGGAGAAGGTCATCGAGTAATTTGCGCCTAAAGATGGGAAAACGGTTGAAAGCAGTAACAGGGAATTCAAAGCGGAGGAGATTCATGAGATATTTAACATCTAAAAAGGAAGGCAAACGATCGCGAGAAACAGCGAGCAGATGCAAAGGCGTGTTTCCTCGAACATCCCGCTCTTTAACAAGGCGGGGGTGCAAAGGACTTCGAATGACTAACTTCAAAGCGTCATCACTTCCGCTAACCACCGCATAGTGAAGGACATTCCATCCTTTACTGTTAGTGAGGTGGATACAGTCTGGGCATTGCACCATAATCTCCTGCATTACACGCACATTGCCTCGACACGCTGCCATGTGAAGAGCCGTCCTCTTCTTGTGGTCGGAAAAGTAGGCAACCGATTTTTTGTACCGTAATAACATTAGCACGACTTTGTAAGCTCGCTTATCGTTTCCAGTCGCGGCATAGTGAAGTGGGTTCCATCCATGCTCATCCACAGCCTCGGCTAACAATTCAGGTTGCGCTCTCAGCATAAGCTGTAAAGTTTCTGCAAACGAAATCATAAGAAAATGAAAAGAATAAAATTAAATTCATTTAAAAGAATTCAATTGAATTTATTTCCTAAACAAATTTCTTTGTTTGAAAATTCCATTTATGTTAAATAATTCAATTGGATGTTAATTAATATATTTATTATTTTTCTAAAATAATTTATGCAAGTATCTTGACTTCTTCAGCTTAAAGTATACGCTAAGGTAAAATGGTAAAAATAAAATTAAAAAATATAACTTGAATGAATTCCTTTCAAATTAAAATTTATATTCATTGCATTCATAAGAATCCAAATCTTGCATGATCTGAATCCTATAAATATTTATTTGATTCCAAATAAGAGAATTTTATAAAGTGAAATCAATTGAATTGAATTATTTCAAACGAGCCTTTTCGTAAAGTCGAATACATAGCAATACTTAAGTACCTAAATTGCCGCTCAGTACTGCTCCGATCAAGACCGACTTGTTTTCTACATGCAATCTGTGTCGTTGCATAAATTTTTGAGTGATAGCCTCGTAGCCTTTCGAAGCAGCTATGTAAATTGGAGTTTCACCTAGATTATTAGGCGTACATAACACATCAGAAATATTATCTTCACATTCCAACAACAAATTCACGTCGTCCATGCGGTTATTTCGAACAGCTTCATGCAAAGTCGTGTCTCCCTTGTTGTTTGTGATTTTTAGCATGCCCAAAACACCGCCTTCTTCTTCGTTCTGTGCTGCTGCTGCCATTAACAGCCTCGAAACATCCGATTGCCCGTTTCTGACTGCAATGTGCGATGGGGAGTCTCCGTCAACATTGGTGACGAATATCAATCTTGGAAAGTTGTCGGCTAGGAATTTGACAAATCTGATGGAGATGGTGGTTGCAAAGATTAAATGGACGTGTAGAACTGTATTCATATTGTGGATTACTGGAATAGGTTCGCCATTGTCTATGAATCTCTGGAACTCAGCAATATCACCCCCAACAGCTTTCCCGAATAAATCAGATCGTAGGATTGTGATAAGCTAATAATTAGCTCATCACCACCCACGGTCATGTCAGGGTCCATGTGTTTTGTATGTTAACTTTATTTAATACGACGTTGATTTTTGAAATATTCATCAACCGATTTCTCTCTGCTCATATACCATAGGATTGGAGTTTATAAGATGATAAACAACGACGTTGACTTTGGGATAAATGATTTGGTTGGAAAATCGAAGAATTAGCTCATACCCCTGACTTTTTCAAGTTTTTTTAAAACACACGTGCTCATATATAATAATTTTTTGATTGGTTTGATTTTTCAAATATGTAATTTTTTTCTGAATTCAATAGCTGACACATGATGTTTGCTTGACAAACTTTTGCATTTTAACAAAATTGGTGAGTTAAGAGAAACTTTAAAAAGTTTAAAGGAATTATGTCATTGGTGGTTAAAAGATGTATTTAGGCTATTAGAATAATATAAAACAATGCACCTTAAAGAGATGGGGCAAAATTTCCAGAATCTACGGGTCAAAGATTTAGTGTGAATTTAAAAGATGAGTAAATACATATACGTAAGGCTTCCAAGTCAACAACCCGTTCCATATACGTAATTGGTTTGGCCAATTAGTTGCAAGTTGTAAGAAGGGCAAATTCCATTTGATCATTTGGAAGTGCAAAACAGAATCTTACCTCGACCTCTGCCTATGCCTAACAGTCGTCATCCAATGGTAATAAAGCGCGAATTCCAAGTAACTTCACCATCCAAAGTTTGTCTTAGATTCTTTGTTGACTTGTCTCTAAAATTTAATTAAAGACAATCATTAGTACAGAAAATGCTTTTGGGGAACTTTTTTTGCCGGACGGTTTTGGATCGTCCGCACAAGTCACGATGGGATTGATTAGGAATTAAGGTGGACGGTTGAGAATCGTCCGGAACAAGGAGTATTGTGGAAAAGAACCGTCCAGAATACTGTAAAAAATGGACTGCTCGTAGAGCTATAGAAACAGAGCATTAATACGGACGGTTATTATAAAAGAACCGTCCGTAAAGAGCATTCGGGACGGTTCTCTTAAGGAGCATTTTGTATTAGGGATTTTTAATCGTAGTAGTAATGATCGGTTCTGTAACAAAATTTATTTATAAGAGCATTGCGGAAGGTTAATAAAATACGACCGTCCGCAATAACCTAAAATAAGTATTGCGGATGGTTGTTACGTAACAACTGTCTGCAATAACCTTAAATACGTATTCTGGACAATTAAGTATTCCGGACGGTTGTTACAAAACAACCGTCCGGAATACTCAATTTAGTATTGCGAATAGTTGTTATGTAAACCGTCCACAATACAACAAAAGACGGAAGGCATTGCGGACGGTTGGTAAACAACAACCGTCCGCAGTGCCTTGATTTGTTATTGCGGATGGTTGTTACGTAACAACCGTCCGCAATAACCCCAACATCAATTCAGTTCACACTTTTACCAACGGTTACTTCTACGAGCCTCGCAAATAGTGCGATCCTATAAGCCCTTTTTGCACTGGTGAATAGGTCAAAGTGAAACTGATAAACCTTATAGTTGAATCGAACTGAATTAAATGCAAGTGTTTTACCTGGTGGATGATATGAGGTATTGATGATGTTGTTGAATTTTGTTTTCAAATGTTGGATGTTGGCCATTCTCCAAATGTTGTTACTTTTGTTGGTTTGATTGAGGGGTTGTTTAGGTATAAGGGAGTTGAAGAAGCTAGGAGTGTTGTTGAAAGGTTCCAAAAGAAGGGGTTTTTTGTTAATGAAAAAGCTGTTAGGGAGTTTTTGGACAAGAATGCTCCTTTGAATTCCCCTGTTTCATAAAGCTTTTTGAATCGAATTCCAAGTGTTTCTAATTTTTCTTTAAAAATTTGTTTTTTTAATTGACTGCAAATTTTAATGAGTTGGTATTCCAATGGTGTTCTTTTTCATCATTTATAGCTATGCCTTTCTGTAGTTATCTAATGTATTTTCTATCTCTTTGTGTATGCTTGCATAATGCCTTGACTTGGGTAAACAAAGGGATATACCTTAAAGGTGTATGTATTCATATAATGTTTTCTTTTAGAGCAAGCACTTAAACAATAAAAAAGTTATTAACAATATTTTTATTGGAAAGCAAATTTATCATAAACCTTATAGCAAATTTGAACACATAAGCAATACAATGGTAGAAGTTGTGGAAAAGTTTGGATCAAATTTGGAATAGTAGTATAGTATTAGTAAATTTGAAGGCTAATACTGGAAACGGTTTCTTAAATTATAAGTTAACGAGTTTCCATTTCCAACTTTTGTTATTTACAAGATTCGAACCCGGCAACATTACGTACAGGTATCCATCAAAGATAGCCATGTGCCTATCCTTGTGGCATGCTTCATTATAGTAGTAAACTAGGGCATTTTGGTTCTTTATCCTTACTTGTGGCCTATAATGAATTTCTTACTCGTTAGACTTGAAGGTAATGTCGTGGGAGGAGTGCAGATAACGTTCTTGCCTTATTTTGATAATATGCAGCAATTGGTGATATGTAGTCTGCAATGAACAAACTGGAGATGATAAACGTGTAATGATTCGCCATTTGCCGCCTTTTTTCTTGTTATAATTTTACTGTGTTATGTTTGCATATAATGTTTTCTTGATATTTTGGATACCATATTCCAAAGATATGATACTGCGTTCTATCTTATGCTGAACACTCTGATTCCAGCTTCTATGATGCATTCTGCAAGTCGTATTGAGTTTATTCATCACTCTTGTTGACAACGTTACGTTTTGTGAGGTTTGAAAACCCACGTCAACCAGTAAGGTTTCTGCAAAATGCATATGGTAAAGTTTGACATTCAAGAGTAATTTCTAATCAAAGCTCTAAGATTGTACAGTAATACGAGAGAGAGAGAGAGAGAGAGAGAGAGAGTACCTCGTTACGTTATATTTGCTGATTTTAACGAAACAAAGTATCTTGCATGTGTGTTGTTTAATTGATTATTACTCTTAGACAGCATGTGTTGGAGATGTGTAAGTTATTTCACATAGGAATAAAGATGAATAATGAGTGATATATAAGCGGTGAAAATTAACGGAGCTTAATATGAATTAATTGGTTTTGTGTCAGATGACTCAACTTCACTTGTATGTTTACTCAACTTTATCAAGTTCGACACTTTCTAGGTAGACCTGTTTGCATGGGCCGAGCTTGAACACGCATTTTTTAAAAAAACCCGGCCCGAGACCGTCAAACCCCGAAGATTTATGGGCCGTACTTGGTTTGTATATAAATACCCAAGCCCGGCCAGAGCCCAGCCCGACGAATAATTTTATATATTTATTGTATTTTTATTCATTAAATTTATTATTATTTTAAAATTTTATATTTTATCCTATTAAATTTTTATACTCGGTTACAAAGAATGTTACTAAATATTAAATATTTTAAGTAAACAATGCAATTATATTTAATATTTAAACATATTTTGATTTTTTTTATATTTTTTCTATTAATTTAATAAAAAAATTAATAACAAAAAAATATTCATGGCTTGGAAATGACCTTATAAACCCTGCCCAGGCCCGAAATTCTAAAGTACTGGCTTGGGCCGGGTTTGGGTTAACGTTTTTTGTAAAAAACCTGTCAAACCCGGCCTGAAACGCCCGACGAACAGGTCTATTTCCAGGTCAACGAATTTTATACATTTTGTTCATTAAAGTATCGAACAATCTTAGATTAAGAAATGTATTGAGCAATTCGTGTATTCTATAAAGATGGTGATCTGCAAGTCAAATTCAGAATCAGTAAGTTGTGGAACAATTAACTTGAAACTATGATTTTCACTTTAAAAGTTCAAATAATTTGAACTCTGGTAAGTTTATGCTACACTTCGTTTAATGTATTCAATTATCATCAATTAAGAGATATTTCGATGAAAGAGAAAAATTAAATTTTAACGTATATGTTTTTAGAAAATTGGTCATTATTTTAAACTAAATTTAATTTAATTGTGTAATTTGTGGTGTATACAAGGATAAGTTCTTAAATGTAAAGATAATAAAGATGTTCAAATATTATAAACTACTAATGAAATTGTGTAATAAATAATCAAGCATTAAATTCACAAACAGAAAGAGTTTCCAAATTTTGATAATTTTCGATAAAAAGTAGTTATGGTCAAATGAGAATCTGATTAAACTACTAACCAATCATGTGTTAAACATTGATTGACTAAAAAAACCAGAAATTAAAAAAAATTGAGATCAACAATATATTTTTTTATAAGAACAATATGAGGTCGGTGCCTTCCCCAAGAACTAAACTATATTATTTTTTATTTAAATTGTAGTTTGTGCTATTCAAAATTAATTAATTGTTTCCTATACGAACTAATATATTACTAATCAATTTAAATAAATATTATTCCCACCCACCACCACCACTTTTTCCAAAAAGTCAAATATATGAATTAATTATTCTGCTGCACAATATATATTTGTAGTTAATCTCTTCTTCTGCATCTTCTTGTTCATAGCATAACTTTTATACAAAAGTTCCAAAATATGATTGCAATGATTTTATGCCCTCAATCTCATATTTGCACAATTTCTGTTATATTTTACACTTACATTTTAATCCCTTTGAAACAAATAAAAAATGCCCTTTTGAGTTTTGTTTTCGATTACCATATTGAAGAGTTGCAATCTCTTCGTGGCGACTTTGATGATGACATGATGCTGCGTTTTCCGGGAGTTAAGTATGGAGATTTGGAGATGAGATCAAAGAGCTTGAACAACCGTGAAATGTGTTGCATTTGCTTAACAGATTTTAAAGAGGAAGATGTAGTGACCCAAGTTCCAAAATGTATGCATGCTTTTCATTTGGATTGCATTCATACATGGCTACAATATCAATTTACTTGCCCGCTTTGCAGAAGCTCGTTTCTCTTTGATGTCAATCTTCATTCATGTTGATCAGTGTAAAACTTGTTGATTTACGGATTGAGGTGTACGAGGTTTTGGATTTGAAACCCGTCCTTTCATTTGTTTTTTCTTCTTATTTTTCTGTTTGAAGTAGATGGATGAATATGTCCAGTTTGAGAGACATAGTAGGTCATGAAGTTTATAAACCAATATATTTACCAATAATACATAGAATTTTGCTTTAAGGAGAGAGTCATTTCAGCAACTTTATTCAAGGTTGGTTAAACCTCTCGTCTTTACTTTATTAATCTTTCTCCTGTATTGAATGCTTAATTAATATAAATTTTCTTTCTATATATATATATACACACACTTTATTTAATTTACATAAAGTTGTAGAGATTTTTGCAGTTATTTTCCATACTAATTTGTGTTAAGAAATAATAATATGATATTAAAATTCTAACCAACACGATAAAGTAGTTAATACTTTTATAGGATTAACTTATAATACTTTTGAGGTTAGTTTAGTTGGTAAAGCCAACTTGATTTAGGAGTTTTCACTACAAAGCTATTATTTTCAAACTTCACATCTCATAGCATATATTAATTTGAGCACTACAAAAATAGAGATAAAAGTACTTTGCAAAAAAACAAAGTCATGCTATATTCATGTATGAATTACACTTATACATTTGTCAAATACATGCATGCACGTATATCATGATGAATTGACTTTATAAGCTCAAGAAGATAATATATGCACCCAAGTTATATGAATTTACCCACATTAGGTTGTGTATGTTTTGATCAATTAAAAAACAAACAACAAATAATAATACAATAGCAATTGCAAAAGAAGATTAGTTGGATACATTTTCAACACCATATTTGTTTATAAATAATAATTTTTACCGAATATGCATTGGATGTAGACTAAATTAATTGTGAGCAATGTTCACAAGTCTAACACAGGCTGACTTGAAAGACAAAATGACAAAAGAAGCTAATTGGACCGGTCTACCCATTCCCATGCTAAGGTTAGAGAGAAAATCGACTTGGAGATGTACATTGACGATGGAAATTGTGAGTTAATTCAACATTGTTTAAGACAGCTTATAGATCATGGTGGAGTGACGAAACTAGGGGTGTGCATTTGGTCGAAACCGAACCGACTTTAACCAAATTGAATTAACCGAAAATCAAATAAGGAAAATATTGTTAACCGAACCAAACCAAATAAGATTCAAAACCGAATTAACCAAATCGAAATAAATTATTCGATTTGGTTAAAAACCGAATTAAACCGAAATTTTAAATTAATTAACAAAAATTTCAAATTCTAACACTTAAAATACAAATTGCACATCCAATATAAGTATTACAATGGATTAAATGACTTATTAGAGATACATAAAAGAATAAAAGTGCATTTTTTAGAAAAGAAATAAGGGTGTGATATTGAAATAAAATTTTATTATATGTTTATATATATTTCGGTTCGGTTCGGTTATTATGGTTTTTTCTACATAAAAACCGAACCGAACCGAATAACCGAAATATCAACATTTTACAAACCAAACCGAACCGAATTTTTAAAATAACTGAACCAAATTAATATTTTAATTTGGTTCGGTTTGGTAATTCGGTTACCAAACCATTTGCACACCCGTAAACCGTAACTACCTTGGTTAAATAACCCGTATTTCTCATTGTTGTTGCCTCTTGAGTTGATTACACATAATAAAGTCCTTCATTGGGCCAAAAATAGTAGCTTATCTCTACTCATTATCTATTGTCTTAGATATGAAACACATTTAAAAAGTGCTACTAGTCCGAGAATTTCATATAATAATGTGAAACACTGATATCTCACCTTATGTTACACTGATATCTCACACTGATATCTCACCTTAGTGGAATAACTATTCCGTGATTACTATGGTAATTAGAAAGAGTTATTCTTTCTGATGGTAGACTCGTGTATCAATTTGATATTTTTACATACATTTTTTTATCCTATTCCATTCTATTCTATTCCGTCAACCAAACGAGTCAGCAACATTTTATATAATTGATCTCCATCATAGAATCCATTATATGCAGACCTGTTCGTCGGGCGGGACGGGCCGGGCTTGGCCCGTTTTTTTTACAAAAAACGCTAACCCAAGCCCATACTTTAGAACTTCGGGCTCGAGCCGAGTTTACAAGGTCATTCCCAAGCCCAGCCCAAGCCTATGAATATTTTTTTTGTTATAAATTTTTTTATTAAACTAAGTTAAAAAAATATAAAGTAGATCAAAATATGTTTAAATTTTTTATATAATTGCATTGTTTACATAAAATCTTTAATATTTAGTAACATTTATTGTAATCAAGTATACAAATTTAATAGTGTAAAATATAAGAACTCAAAATAATTATAAATTTAATGTATAAATATATAATAAATAAATAAAATTATTCGTTGGGCCGGGTTCAGGCCGGGCTTGGGTATTTATATAAAAAACAAGTCCGGCCCATAAATCTTCGGGTTTTGACGGGCTTGGACTCGGGCCGGGCTTTTAAAAAAAATGAGTGACCAAACCCGGCCCGTTGAAGCTGGCTCGGGCTGGGCGGGTACCCTGGCCCACGAACAGGTCTAATTATATGTATATTTTTATCATTTGAATGAAAATAAATACGTCAGTTTTGTAGAAACTCCATTAATGGGCCTGAGTCGTAAGGTAAGGCCGGCCCAAAATCTCAGAAAAAGAAAAGAGAAGACTGATGCTTAAACTGTAACTGAAGAACCAAATTATAGCAATTCAGCTCAGCTTCCGATTCACCGGTGATACCTCTGATTCGAATCATTAAACACTATGGTGAAGTTTCCTGATTTCTTTTTTTCATTTTTTCGCTACATTTTTCTAGTGAGAATTCTTCAAACTGTAATTTCTCAGAGTTGGGATCTAATTTTTCGATATCGAGTTGGCATTTTTTTGATCTGGTGAATTAGGAAGTTTCGCATATGGTTGATTACGGATTTTCTTCAATAGTTGATGATAGAATTCTTGCTGCATTACATGTTCAATTCTACCACCGCTTTCCCTGTCCAATTTTTGTATTTTGGCTTTAGTTCTTCACTATTCTGGATTAAGGTTGTTGGATCATCAAAGATTTGTATTGATTTTCTTGAGATCTACACTTTTACTTCAGTAATTTTGCAAGTTATATATTCTGTTCAAGTGTTTTACCATTTAATTTGCAGTTAGACTTGCCTTACTTTTCTCTGTTGTTCTTAGCATTGTTTTGCAAATGCACATCATTGATTCAGTTTCACATCATCAACAAAACGAATACAAATGTGATGTTTCTATGTTTATGATCTGTTAATTGAGCATCTTCTGGTATGTTTCAGATTCAATTCGTTCTTCTTATTAGTAGGCAAGGGAAAGTGCGGTTAACAAAATGGTATTCACCTTATGCACAAAAGGAAAGAACTAAGGTAGTGTCATGAACATTTCTTCTTCCCATCCTTTACATGATGGATTCCAACTCGTTTTGCCGTTTTTAAATGGCCTTTATGGCAATAGGTTGTTGTCTTGGTTATGCTATTTTCTGCATTTTTTTTTCTTTTTAGGGAAATATTGTGCTTTCTTGACCTCAATATTATCTGTTTGGGAAGGTTATTCGTGAGCTCAGCGGAGTGATCTTGACAAGAGGACCTAAGCTTTGTAATTTTGTTGAATGGAGAGGATATAAAGTTGTTTATAAAAGGTACTGGAGTACGACAGGTGCTTCATTGTGATTACAGATTCTGCTATGTTTCTTTTCGATCTTAGTGCTGACAATTGCTTTGAATGCATTTTTTGTTATGCAGGTATGCCAGTCTCTATTTCTGCATGTGCATTGATCAAAATGACAACGGATTAGAAGTCCTCGAAATAATTCATCATTTTGTCGAGATTTTGGATCGACACTTTGGCAGTGTGAGTAAACTTAGAAATGCGATTAATATCCCTCTTCATTTTAGCTCTGTTTGTTTCTTGGAACTTGATATACATATTTAAAAATACTTTCTGTAGTGTAGAGTGTAGACCTGTTTCGTTAACCGAAAAATGACTTGTTTTGAAAATTGATTTAGTCTTCTTGGATCAAGCTTTCTTCTCCAAGTGACATAACATGCCTTTCTCTTTTATTACGAGGTTGAAACATCATAAGCTATGAAAAGTAAACACTCTATGAGTTAAACAGGGCCTTAATAAGTATTGATTTATTGATTTCATGATATTTATCTGTTTTTACAATTACAGGTATGCGAGTTGGACTTGATCTTCAACTTTCATAAGGTATGCATCATCTTGTAGTTAGATTTTCTTTTCGGCTACTATTTGTTATTCTACCAAAAACTATTTAATATTCATTGCCATGCATACAATATGGAAGTTGCTTCGCTAAGTTGTAAGCTATTTTTTTTTCCTTATTGACATGGAAGGCCTACTATATATTGGATGAGCTTTTGATTGCGGGTGAGCTTCAAGAATCAAGCAAGAAGACAATTGCTCGTCTAATAGCTGCTCAGGTATTCCGATCTATCTTTCTTCACAATATTTTCACTTTGTTGATTATTTTTTAGGTTTCTAAGTGCTATATTATCTTATCTGCAGGATTCGCTGGTGGAGACTGCAAAAGAGCAGGCCAGTTCGATTAGTAATATTATTGCCCAGGCCACCAAGTAAGATACGCAGAGCAACTAATTCTTGTATTGCTTGACTTTGAAAATCTGTGTTGGCGGTTCTTAATGTGTATTTCAATTTTCCTTCTTGATATATGAAATATGCGTGATGCTTATGTTCCCAACGGTTGTACACTTGATAGCTCCTGAAAATTCATGTAGAAGTCTATGCCATAATATGATTCATTCCAATGATTTGCCAAATATTGATGAAATTTTGTGCAGTATAGACATTTGATTTTCGTAAATCAAAGATAGGGCATATAGATTGGTTGAACATAAACTTCTCAGTGTGGTTTCTCTGCAGTTTTAACATGAATTAAAATTATCAACAAACTGAATATTATGAATCTTAGCTGACAGAAATTGTAGAACTATGAACTGATCTCTGCCAATAGCACCATTCAGTTTAGAAAATATCCATATCCATATCTGTTGTAAGAACTCCGTCATTTTCCCAATCGACTTCTTTGGCCGTGGGATCTTTTTTAGTTATTTTGAGAGGCACATCCAAAGGTGGTGGAATCTGGAAATACATAGCACAAAAATTAGCTAGGAGTAGCTATATCTTTCTTACACATGAAAGATTTTCGATATGCTTTAGAATTTTCATAATCAAAATGTGGATGAAAATTTTGTACCATGGATCGTATGAGGGGCCACTTGATTCCTCGGAAAAAAGGATGATCTTTTATTTCGTTTGCACCGGTTTTTGCCCCTAACCGGCTGGCAGGATCTCTGTTCAGTAGTGCATTGATCAATTGCCTGCCAGCAAGACTAACCTGCAAATGTATCGCCAAAACTTATGTTAGAAGACCTTACGTTACAAACTATGTAATTTTCCATCAACAAATCAAAGTAAAACTGTTCGTACTTGTATGCTGCTAGGAAATGTGAGATCCTTGTGTAAAATGTTGGAAAATGTCTTTTGTCTGTTCTTTCCCCTGAACGGCGTTCTACCGTAAAGCATTTCGTAGATCAAAATACCTGAATTCCGAGAGAAAAATAGAGATAAGGAACTGCAATTCTAACCGTGAATTTGGTTTTGCTTTCCCGAAAAGCATATTCTCGCATACTTTTTTTGGGAAAGCTAGTGGAAAGCAGGGGAAATTTGTAGTATACTTACCAAGAGCCCACCAGTCAATAGCGCTACTATGACCCACACCCGTGATTATTTCCTGCGGTAAAAACATCCATAAAAACGAGAACTTGATTGTCCATTTAACATTTAAGAACTAAGTTGCAGAAAAAATAAATTCACCATACAGGAGCAATATATTCTTCAGTTCCAACAAAAGAATTCGATAGTGATATCGGTTCTGCAACAAATGTTGGTGGTGGAATGCTTCTTGAACTTCTTCTCTTACTAGGCAGAGGGTGCTTTATTACCTGCATAATATATTTATAACGTTTTAGAAACATAAAAACAGTAAGTTGTTTTGAGAGAAGAAAATTTCAACCAATGTAACAAGAAAACAACATACTTGTGGTCTACTTGTTGCCATAAACGATAAATCAAAATCGGCTAAAACTATATGACCATTCTCCTGAACTAGAATGTTTTCCGGCTTCAGGTCCCGATAAATTATCCCTATAGAAAGTCATTATAACAGTTAATTCAGCGGAAAGAAAATAGGATAAGAGGGTCAGAAGCTAATATACCTATTTCCCGGAAATTGAAAATGATTATACACGAAACAACAATGCAGCGAGTTAACAGAATTACCTAAACAGTGAAGATATTCCAATCCAATTACAACCTCTGCTGCGTAAAACCTGCAGGTATAGATTAAATTTGATGTTGAATTACAAATAGTAAATTAGTAACAGAGAGGCCGATCGATGAAAACAAAAAACCATAACACCAACAAGCCAAAAAAAAGTTGAAAAATCTTGCAGATAAATCATTTTAGTAGGCTGTTCATAAGTTCAGAAATGCTCTGATGCTAAAATAAGTCGATTTATATGTAATGCAGAAAACGAGAATTACCTTGCTGAATTTTCTTTAAATAATTTCATAGGCTGGAGATCAAGCAATGCAAATAGCTCTCCTCCCGGGCAAAAGTCTGTTATAAGACAGACATGCGTAGAAGTCTGAGGAGATAGGAAGACGATATTAGTATATTCGATTTATATGATCACTTTGAAGAGCGTAACAAATCTCTCTTTCAAAACATCGATATATGATATATATCGAGAGATTTAGAAGGGAGTACCTGAAATGATGCGTACAAAGTGGGAAGAAATGGATGATCCAAAAGCGAAATAATCTCCCTTTCAATGCATGCTCTGTGCACCTGTCGAAAACAACGTGTCACGAGTTTCCTTAATACTAGGATGTTATGTTAAGTCTGTACATCTGCTTTTTTAGCAGAAAACTAAAGACAAATGTTTGTAGATTCTGAAAAATCCCGGGAATTAGCCAATTAGGTCTTCTTTGGTTATTCAGACCTTATTACGGTTCATCATCATAGATTTTTCCATTGCCTTCATAGCGTATAGTAACCCGGTACCCTTTAGTTCAACCAAGTGAACGCTGCAAAAATTATGTCTAATTTAGTTCAACTCGGTTAAACAATAGCACGGCGAATATATAAGAAGCTGCAAATATTTGCATTGGTATACCTGCCAGTGTCACCGCAACCTAGTGGTTTTATAGGTATGAAATGCTGCAACCCGATATTTTCACCCTTGGAGGTGATCTGCGAAAGAAAACATTGAAACTTGATATCTCAGATAAAGAAAACCATGTTTGGCTCAAGAAAAATCAGTTTGATTCTTCGACAAGCAACCACACCTTTTGTATTGCTAGCCAATAAGGACTGTGTCGATTATGAGGCCTTGGATAGACGGGCTGGGAATGAATTGCCCACAAATCTTCTGGGGTCTGAAAAGTAATTTAGTCGTAAGTTTCAACATCTAGCAATTTTCACAATTTCGAGCCATTATAATGCTGTTTCTCGGGTAGAAGTTTTCGAGAATTAAAGTCTTTCATGCCATAGGCTAAGAAAGTGGACTTTCATGTGTTGGAAAGTGATTAATTTTTTATTTTTTTGGCAATTCTACGAGGAAAAAGTGCGGAATAATCGTGTTTTTTCTTTTAAGCTAATAAAAAAATGGAATGGAAGGAATACCTTACCAAGTTGGCATCGGGTAGTTCTCTAACAGCTTCGTCGACATTTTCTGCAGTAGCTTTGACCTGTTAGAGTAAACGATTAGGAACTACCAAAATGCGAAAGCTATACTTGGTATAAACTCATGAAATTTGAGTTTCGTACCAACTTAGCACTTTTTATCTCGGTGGCATCTGAGAGGCGGTTTTGTAAGGGCTCGACATGATCACTTCCGTCTAGTTGAACACCGATAAAGTATTGAAGCTCACCCTATATATAAAATTATCAAAAAATTAGCGAGACTAGATTACATAGTCGTTCGTAACTACGAAAAGCAACTACCTTTTGGTCTTTCATAGGCTGCAAGTGAAACAAATTCCAAAATTTCTTTCCTGCAAAATATAGCAGTTTATAAATAAAAAATAATAACCCATGTCAAAACTATGAACATCGTACCGCTTTTCGTGTAGTTGATTAACTGAACTGTAATTTCCCTCTGCTCTCTAACAGCATCTCTTATTCTCGAAACTGTTGCTTGATCTGTTTCTGGCCCTTGCAGAAACCTACGCAAGCCCGATAAAATTAACGTCGGAATGACGGCTTTTCAGCTCTTGAGATTCTAACACACAAAAGACAAAAAAATCAAGGTGAACTTCATACCGACAGTTCCTTCCCAAGATTTCTTCGCGTGAATATTCGGTTAGCTGAAGGAAACTATCGGATGCAAATATCTGCACAGAAACAAAAAAATTTCGAGTCATTCTGTTATTAGTAAAAATGTCATTTCCGGAAGTTATATTCGTGCTTACAATAGGATTATCAGGGAGCCTAGGATCGGTTATCACGAAATTTTTCTCAATACGTTCGAGAGTTGTCGCTAAATCTATTCCTTGTCGCATTTCCCTATCTCTCATAGCATCCTCCCAAGTGGCGGAGGCTCTTATATCCTTGGTCATCAAAATTTCGGGTGGAACAGTCGGTGGTGGCGCTTCACGAATTACCGAGACACTTGGAGCCCTTGATTTGAACCTGTTAAACGATCGGACAGGTTCAGATTCGAGCTTTTTTTACGAGAAATGAAAATGGAAATGAGAAGAGAAGAGAGACTAACCCTGGTAGTGAAATGCGGGTCGATTTTCTTACAGGCATAATATCTGTGCTCTTAATGTCAAGCGAAACAGCAGATTTTGGTAGTTGATACTCTAGGTTGTTCGATGTTTCGATACTTGCAGTTCGGTTATGAGATTTGGGATCTTTTACGGTTTGAACAACCTCTGTCATGGAATCTAATGCTTGATTCTTCTGACGAGCTGAATCAAAACAAAGAAAAGAGTTAGAAATACAAATTTAAATACATTTCAAAACTTGCATGTTTTTTCGGTGTTTACCGTCATAGCGAATTAAAGAAGTAGGCAATCCATTGGGGCGTAATGCCTTGTCGCAAATTCCTTCGGTGTATTTGCTGACTTCTACCTGCATTCTGTAATTTGACGTAAAAAAAGATAAGCAAAATCTGAAAATATGTTCCTTTTCTGCAGAGAAGGAATATGTTGATCGATTTACCCGATGAATTTGATAGTATTGCCATTGTCGTCCTTGATCGGTGTGACAGTTAGTAGATTCCAGAACAGAGTCCCGTCTTTCTTGTAGTTAAGCAGCCTTCCACAGTAGCTTTTCCCACCCTTTACCGCATCTCTTATCTTGTCCACCTCTTTCATGTCGGTTTCCGGTCCCTGGAGAAATCGGCTGCAAAATGCAAAACGGGGTCATATCTATGTACTGTTTTACCGGAGAATATAGTCTGTTATATTGAATCAGAGACAATAACTACTCTAATCATAGGTGGACAAAGTCCCCCTATTTGTCAAAAAATCAACTGCTCTAGCTAATAACTCTATTGCATGATTCGCAGACTGAAAAACATAGACATTCTAAAAATACTAAAACAATCTACCGGGGTTAAAACTCCAGACATAAAACACTTTAAAACATCAGTAATTTTATATTGACACCAATTATTTAGCATCCACACCATGAAATCTCTACCCTCCATCTTATTTTTATCTTATGATGAAGATCTAACTACCCAAAGATGAATGGTGGAGATTGTAAAGTGTAAATGAGTGTGTGTCAATATAGAATTACTGTCAAAACATAAACACACTACACTTGCTTTTGCATAAAGACAAACATGCCCTTGGGCAAGACTATGCTTACCAGTTTCGGCCGATAACTTCCTTGGAAGAATACCCAGTCATAGTGAAAAAACCGCTGCTTGCATACATTATCGGGCAATCGGGTTTTGTAGCATCGGAAACAACGAAAGTCTGCTGAAGTGTTGCCAAAGCATCCTTCAATTCCTGCGATACCCTTGGAAAAGACCCGGCTTCCGATTCCCCAGATGACCTCGTTGATCCTTGTCCGAATTTATACGAGTTGCTGCTCTTCTCTCCATCTCCATATGAGATCCTTATCGAACCATCGGCATCTGGCTTAACTTGAAGTCCCCATTCCGCTGTTCTTTCTTCTATGTTTGCTTCAGCTAACATTCTCCTATATGATGACTCTCCATTGAAGTCGCTAGAAGCTTCCACAGTTTGCTGTTGTTTATTTTTTTCAGAACTACCCGAAATTTCTCTTTCGAATGCCATCCACTTGTTCCCGGTTTCCTTCATCCTGCTAATGCTAGAACTAAAAGTTAGTGTCATTACACCTTAAAAAATGCTAAATATAACATGTAAAATGCAGCGGTTCCAAAAAAAAAAAAAGGAAAGGGCATATAAGTTAGTGTAGTACCTTGGCTGAATACGGATTCGGAACAGTAATATTCAGACATTTAACAGAAACTCAGTTCTGTTTCTGTTTCAAAGTTGTTGTTTTTATTATTGTTTTTTAAAAAATTGTTGATTTTGTGATATGGGTTTTGGTTATTGTTGAATCTTGTGAAGAGGAAAAATTGGAAATTAAAAATAATTGTTGTGGGAGATAATGTTTGGACTTGTAAGGATTCTAACAATAAATGGGAAGGTCCAACTGTTTTCCCCTGACCCAGTGTCTTTTTTTTCCTGCTAAAATTTCTTTCCAGTTTTTTTTTTTTTTTTCATCTATTTTGATTTTTAGATTTTTAAAATAACAATAAAAAATATATACCATTTACCAGGGCCGTTTTTCTTGTTAATAGAAACTGAAGTTATTTAATTTCAGTGTAATGAAAAATTGAATTTTTTTTTGTGATTATAAGTCCTGGAAAGTGGTAAATCTCTTAGTTTATTGGTTAAGATTGAAACTTATCCCAATATCCAATTAAATATGAGGGAGGTGCGGATTTTCTTTCTATTGAGCACAATAAAAAAAAATGTCCAAAAAAACAAAACATATGTTCAGGATCGAAATTTCTGTTTTTTTTTATGGTTACAAATTCTAAAATTACACAATTCTAAGTGATTTTTTTCTTATAAAACAGCTAATTGATTCATTGGGATAAGCACTTTTTAATGACTTTGATCCAATTTTGATTATAATGCATTGCTTACATAAAAGAATGAAACCCATATCGCTAATTTATTGGTTTGAGATGCTTAATCAATCATTTAAGTTTGTAATAATTGGTACGACTCTTGATTTTCTATCACTCAAAATGTTGATACGTATTTTTCAATTCATTTATACATTTGGTATTACAGAACACAAATTGGTTGTTTGATTTGTTCGATAAATTTAAACATATAATATGATTGATAACAATGATTGCACAATTTTTTTTAAAAAACAATGTAACTTAAAAAATAATAATGATAAAAATACAAAGAAATTTAAAAATTACAAAAAACATGATTTTATTTAAAAAAATTGCAAACTTAAAAAAGGTACACTGTAGTTTCACTCATTTGCAAAACGAGGTCTGATGAATTTTTTTTTGTGAAAAGGGGTGTGCGATTTCAAAAATTTGACAAAACAGAGGATAAATATTTTTTTTTTCAGAATAGTGGTGCTGCATTAAATATTTTAAACAATTCAACATTCTAATAATTTAATCTTATTATTTAAAAATTATAAATCAGTATTTAAATAAGTTTCGAAGATTTATTTCATTTTTTATGACTTTTTAAAATTTATCATCATATTTTGATTGAAATTATAATAGCACTATTAAAAAAATTCAAAATTTATCAATGAAGTGTATTGTACTTTTATTAATCACCTCGCAAATATTCAATTAAAAACGACTAAGATTACCCATTGTTGTGACATAATTTAATATTGAGTTTGTTTGCAAATTTTTTGTAACCACAAACTCCCTTTTGCAGGAAAAAAATATTTCTCGGACCTCATTTTGCAAACGAGTGATACCACAAAGTAATTTTTAAAATTTTTTTTAAAAAAATTAAGTATAAAAATTGAAATACTTAAAAAAAAAAAAAAAAAAAAGAAGAATCAATCAACAGGGATATAAATGGACAAGACTTGGTTGCAACATGAGGCTACAAATTTGTGTGTGTGGCAAAATTGGGATAAAATTTCTTTTTCAAACTTTTAATTTTGTAAGCTTATAATTATATTGTGACTCATTTTTCTCATTTGGACCACACCATTTCTTATGCTTTTACAATCATCCACGTTTTTGGATCCCATTCATTTGAATTTATTTAATTTTTGTTTACTAATGTCTAAATCTTATTATATATTAATTATTTGTGCAATATTCCTAATTTGGTTAAAAAACTTTCAATTGGATTGCCATTTATATACTACATATTATATATCTTATACCTGTTTAATTCGTTTTTTAATTCCTTTCATAATCAAACTTTAAGAGTTCAAAATTGAGATACTTCATGAACTAGTTCTTGAAGGGGAGTAAAAGCTTGAATCATGTAATAATTTGACAACGACTATATTTACAGGCTTACGTTATCGATGTGAATATCCATAATAATAGTTTTGGTGGTGTACAAGAAAGTGATCTGCAATGAAGCATCTACAACCAAAATGTTGTTGCATATTCTATTGCAATTCATTGATTTTCTTGTAGTATTATAACTACCCCTTGAGTATAATTCTACTCGAGCTTAGCTTGGAGAAGCAAAGATATGACCTAAGTTCTCAATGTGTAGCGTGAATGGAGATTTCAAAGTAATTATGATAAAAGTTCATTGATATAAAATCTATTAGCATATGGTAGTTCATACACATTTTTATTATAAACCAAGATCAAAAGAAACAAGCTAGAAAACGCCTAGCCTTGGAAAATTAACACCGGCAAGATCTCGAAGAATGAGACCAATCCCAAGCTTGAGTAATTATTTGTGAAAGCACGTCAAAGACGAATTTACTATCCATTTCGACAACAATCTTACGAAAACCTCCCTCTATCCCAAGCAACACTCAAACCATCGAGAATTCCCCGTAGTTCAGCTCTCGCAATCGAACATCTCCGATATTATGGCATGAAGTCACGGATTAGCCCTCCTGCCGTAGCTCGAAACTCAATCCCTCTCACCAACCCGTCCATATTTAACTTGACCTAGCCCCTCTCCGGGGATGACCACGAAACCGGCCGCCGCTTTCTATTCAGCCTCCTTATCACAGTCCCATTACCAATGCTAGCATAAGAAACCGCATAACCAACACACCTCGCCACCGCTTGCTTAAAATCTTGTGTTAATTTATAATAAAACTGCTAAAAACAATAACACATAGCTTCAACACAATGACATTTTTTAGTATTTTCACAAGGACAAAGGCTAGATGTTATGAAATCTGTGGTATTATAGCAAGTGTTTCCATTTATTGATTCTCGAGTCATCTCGTACTGACCTTCCACATTTTCCAACCTGCATGCATACTTTTATATATATATATATATATATATATATGTGTGTGTGTGTGTGTGTGATCAATGTACAAAGTACAAAATTATAATAATAAAAATGTAGCAATAAAATAGAGAAAGAAACTTACATGAAGCCATGACGAACACAATAAAAAAAACTCACTATAATCAAAGACTTTGACATCTATTTTTTAAATTAGATATGAACAAAATTATTTTGAATTTTAAATTTGTTCGAAAGTTTGCCATTTTCATTGTCAAATGTATAGGTGAAGCATCTTCTATTTTATACCTCAAATTTGGTAAGAGAAATCTTTATTTGTGAAAGATTATGAAAATAATCTTCGTTGTTGACTCGTTTATCTTGAGACCGATCAATGAGAGGAACCTGCAAAACAAACAAAAAACACTCCGACGTTCAAGTCAGTAATAGATCGAGATGAAGAATAATATTAATTGGAATTCCGCTCTCATACCTTTGAAGTTTAGAGCCTTTATATAGGACTCAATGAGTTCTAAATAGATTAGAATTAGGAGTCTTGATTAGATTAAGATTGTATTTGATATTATCTGTAAGATAATCCATGTGTAATTCGACATTTATCTTGAGGAGAGATTTTCGGGATTCTCATATTGGATATGATTTATTTCCTGAGTTATCAATTTGTATATTTATTTTGGGAAGAGAATAAAAAAATAAAAGAAAAAGA